>CAKNXH010057678.1:0-69778 GCA_932178445.1 Andricus quercusramuli | reverse complement strand
CACGCTCTGCTACCATTCGGTTTCGGTTTCGATTCCCTTGGAATAGAACCGAAGGGCTTATGACAAAGCCACCGAACGCGTCCTCGGGTTGCGGATAGAGGGTCCCCGTACCAAGGGTTTCTGCTGAATATGGTTACAATAATTAATAAGCAGTCGCAGACAATTGTCCAGGGATGGTCCCGAAGGAATAACCCCTAAGCGAAAGTGTGAGAACCGTGCCGAAAGCTGCATGGCACCTGGGTGAGGTGTCTTTAACGGTGACTCTGGGATATCGGGCGACGTCTCAGAGTATCAGCCTTATCCTTGCACGCGGGGCTCTACAAGGATTGATAAACCCTTTCCCTAGCTGCTCGTGGGAACAACAATGAAACCAACAAACCACCAAAATGTTGTAGATGCGGTTCAAAACGATCGAACCCGCAGAGCACTCGACAATGAATCGGCAAACAATGCCGATCATCCTAGAGTTCGGGGTGCTGAAAATAATTTAGATGGAAACACGACGACGAACCGGCGAAACGCCCACATTCAGTGGACGGATCAACTTAAGAATGACGTGCTAGACTGCTACGATGCCAGTATTATCCCTGTTCGCGGAGGCTTTATGGCGCGTATGCATACTCTGTGGTGCCAGAAACACCCAGAGCTTCAATACGTTTCGCATCAGTCTTTGCGAAATCAAGCCGACTACCTCCGGAAAAATGGGTATGTACGCGGAACGCTTTCTCAACCGCTGCTTGAACAAGCTGCAGACGAAGATGAAACGACATTAAGACCAACCGTAGAAAGCAGGCACCTTCTGGAAGATGATCGCAATTTCAGTACAAGGAGGAACATCAACATGCAAGTTCCTCTTAAGCCCCAAGATCTGGCTGAAATGGATGCCGCCCTTCGTGGAGATATCTCGCAAGAGTCCGACCTCTGGACCATCAATTGCTCAGTTTATGGCGCTGCGACAGCTTTGGCTGATTCACATCGAAGGCTGAAACCGACGATGGATCAGAAGACCAGAAGACGCTTGCATCAACTGAACAAGAAAATTGGATGGGCAAGACCGAATGCGTCCCGTGTTCAATGTGTGATTGACTACATAACATCTGGTAGATCGTTCACGGAAAGGGTTCGAAAGTTCGCCCAAGAACTAAGGACCTTGAATCACACACTGAACAAGTCAAAGCTGCTGACAATCAAGCAGCATATTGTTGACAAAATAAGGCTGTTATCTGACGCAAGGAGGAGGATACAGAAGAGGGAGAGATGGAACAGGGAGAATCAACAGTTTCTTGCTGACCCATCACGCCTCTTCAGTGATCCCCCTGTTTTTGTAAAAAATCCACCCAAGCCCAAGGAGGTAGAGACTTTTTGGGGAGAGGTGTACAAGATCCCGAAAACACTAGAGTTGAAAGAAGATACTGACAATATCATCCGCTTCAAGGAGTTTTGCGACAGCCTCATAAAATCTGAGGAGGAGTGCCCAACAGTCACTGCCGAAGAGGTGAAAAAAGCACTTAGAGGCACGAAAAACTTTTCCGGTGCTGGACCAGATTGTATTAAGAACTGTTGGTGGAAGAAGTTTACTTCTATACACCAACATTTGGCCCGCATATTCACCTCATATTTAAAGTCGGAGGCGCCCATTCCCCAATGGCTGGTGTTAGGACGCCACTATACTCCTACCGAAAAAAGGCAACTTGTCCAGACCAGAGAATTACAGGCCAATAACTTGTTTAAACACACTGTATAAGATCTTTACAGCTGTCCTAAACAACAGGATCGTTCGAGGAATTGAGCCTGTATGGCGAGAGATGTACGAACAACGAGGCTCGAAAAAAGGTGTAGCAGGCTGTCGAGAGAACCTGCTGATTGACAGGTGTGTCTGTAAAGACGCTGCCGCCCATCAGCGCGTCCTGTCAATGGCCTGGATTGACTACCGGAAAGCTTTCGATTCAACCTCTCATAGACTTATCATCTGTCTGTTGAAAACCTTGAAGGTACATCCACACATAGTGAGATGCATAGAGAGACTGATGCCTCTTTGGAAAACTAGATTTACCATCTCATCTAGGAATCATCGTCTGACGACGAACAAGGTCACCTTCCAGAGGGGCGTCTTTCAAGGGGATAGTATGAGCCCTTTGCTTTTTTGCATCACACTTCTGCCTCTATCTCTCGCACTACGAAATTCTCCTGGATACCTCTGTGGCGACACTGATCAGCGCGAGCATAAGGTAACTCATCTAATTTATATGGATGACCTGAAGATCTATGCCGCTGGTAAAAGCAAACTTCAAACTGCTATAAATATCGTCAAGAACTACACAGGAGAGATTGGGATGGACTTTGGTTTGGACAAGTGTGCCAAAATTCATTTGAAGAAAGGAAAGATTACTGGCGTTCCCAAGGACCCTGAGCTTGTAGATATAAGTGTTATTAGACATCTTAACACTGGAGAGACCTATACATACCTGGGCGTGCCTCAAAGCCGCATTCAGGACGTAACATCAGTGAAGGAGTCTCTCCGAAGCAGATACAAGCATCTTCTTCGACATATTTGATCTTCCAATCTGTCGGCGTTGAACAAGGTATCTGCGACTAACATGCTTGCCATCCCGGTTCTACTCTACTCGCTTGGGGTGGTTCAATGGACGAAGATCGAGCTTAAGGCCCTTGATGTCACCACGCGTAAGATCATGCATATGCATAAAAGCTTGCATATCAATTCGTCAGTTCCGCGATTATACATTTCACGCCGTCAAGGCGGACGCGGACTTCTGAATCTCCAAGGTCTTCATAACCGAATTGTTTCAAGTACAGCTTACATAGTTGCGAATGGCAGAGATCCTCTCCTAAAGATGGTCAGAAACCACGAGATGATTGGCGAAGGAGCGTTCCTTTACAAAGCCGCGGAGCAAGCTGCCGAGGCCCTCGGCCTGAATTTCAACATCAGAAGTGAGGAAAGTGCATTACTCCATCTAGATGCTTCACGTCTAAAAGCCGAAGTAAAGAAAGCAGAGGTTAGAAAATTTCACCAAGAGCTACTCGACAAGCATATGCACGGAAACTTTCACAGAAATGTAGAAAAACAGTCCTTGTCAAAGGAGCAAACTTTTGCTTTCCTCAAATCATCAGGGCTCAATTCAGGTACAGAGGGCTTCATTTTCGCATGCCAGGACGGTGTAATCTCCACCTTAGCATACCGCGCCCGCATTTTATGTCAAGAAGTTCCCAGTGATAGGTGCAGAGCGTGTCATGCACACGTTGAGTACCTAGAACACATACTATCGGGGTGTCCGACCCACGCAGGAACAACGTATATCTATAGATATAATGCGGCCCTAAGAGTACTTTATTACCACCTTTGTCGCTCTTACGGTGTTGGTCGCGACCCTGCCCTGCCGAACGCTCCAAGGGATATAGAGTCAATTGTCCGAAACGAGAAGTGCCAGATTTTCTGGAACTACGATTTTCGGACAGCAGTCTCCGTTGCGCACTCGAGGCCTGACATTGTTCTCCAAGACTTCGAGAAACGAACGATATTCGTGATCGAATTCTCGGCTCCGTCCGAATACAACATCACTGCAAAGGAGAAAGAAAAAGAGGAGAGGTATCAAGACTTTAAAAGAGAGCTGCAACGACTGTACCCAAAATATTCGGTACGAGTAATTGTCCTTGTGATAGGTGCTCTCGGAGGTGCTAAATTATCACTGGTTCGTAACCTTAAAGCCATACCCGCGTTCCAAAAATATGCCAAGGCACTTGCGAGATGGATGCAGAAAGCTATCATCCTTGAGTCGCTTCGCCGGCCTGTCGTTGTGATTTCGTCGTGCCCTGTGACCACCCATCTCGCGGATGTGAGACGTGGCCATAGGTGTATTTTACCGCGGTGCTACTGGGGGCTATTGTCATTCTCTTTTTAGATGGCAGTTGCTCTTAGTGGTACCCTGCAGTGGTTGTTTAACTTTTTTTTGAATTATATATATATATATATATATATATATATATATATATATAAAATTGATTAGCATTTCGAACTCGAAAGTTCATTGCCTCACTACCCGTTTCGGGTAGTGTTTCTAGTTGGATAAATACTACCAGTGTGGGTCCACCACACCCACGACGGGTCAACAACACGCAGTATTCCCCGAACGGTCACCCATCCAAGTACTAACCGCGCCCAACACTGCTTAACTTCAGTGATCTAACGGGAACTGGTGTTTTCAGCGTGGTATCGCCGTTTTTCTATATATATATAATTTAAAAAAGAGAGTTAAACAACCACCGCAGGGTCCTACTAAGAGAAACCGCCATCTAAAAAATGTCAATAGCCCCCAGTAGAACTCAATGTGTGCATGACATGCTCTGCACCTATCACTGGGAACTTCTTGACATAAAATGCGGTCACGGTATGCGAAGGTGGAAAAGACACCGTCCTGGCCTGCAAAAATCAAACCCTCTGTACCTGAATTAAGCCCTGATGATTTGAGGAAATCAAAAGTTTGCTCCTTCGACAAGGACTGTTTTTCTACATTTCTGTCTTCTACATCTCGTGATTTCCGACCATCTTTAGGAGAGGATCTCTGCCATTCGCAACGATGTAAGCTGTACTTAGAACAATTCGGTTATGAAGACACTGAAGATTCAGAAGTCCGCGTCCGCCTTGACGGCGTGAAATGTATAATCGCGGAACTGACGAATTGATATGCAAGCTTTTATGCATATGCATGATCTTACGTGTGGTGACATCAAGGGCCTTAAGCTCGTTCTTCGTCCATTGAAGCACCCCAAACGAGTAGAGTAGAAACGGGACGGCAAGCATGTTAGTTGCAGATACCTTGTTAAACGCCGACAGATTGGAAGACCAAATCTGTCGAAGAAGATGCTTCCATCTGCTTCGGAGAGCCTCCTTCACTGATGTTACGTCCTGAATGCGGCTTTGAGGCACGCCCAGATATGTATAGGTTTCTCCAGTATTAAGATGCCTAATAACACTTATATCCACAATCTCAGGGTCCCTGGGAACGCCAGTAATCTTTCCTTTCTTCAGATGAATTTTGGCACACTTGTCCAAAGCAAAGTCCATCCCAATCTTTCCTGTGTAGTTTTTCACGATATTTATAGCATTTTGAAGTTTGGTTTTACCAGAGGCATAGATCTTCAGGTCATCCATATAAAATACATGAGTGACCTTATGCTCGCGCTGATTAGTGTCACCACAAAGGTATCCAGGTGAATTTCGTAGTGCGAGAGATAGAGGCAGAAGTGTGATGCTAAAAAGCCAAGGGCTGATGGTATCCCATTGAAAGAAGCCCCTCTGGAAAGTGACGTTGTTCGTTGTCAGACGACAATTTCTAGATGAGATCGTAAATTTAGTTTTCCAAAGAGGCATCAGTCTCTCTATGCATCTCACTATGTGTGGATTACCTTCAAGCTTTCCAAACAGACAGATGATAAGTCTATGAGAGGTTGAATCGAAAGCTTTCCGGTAGTCAATCCAGGCCATTGACATGATGCGCTGATGGGCTGCAGCGTCTTTACAGACACACCTGTCAATTAGTAGGTTCTCTCGATAGCCTGTTACACCTTTTTTCGAGCCACGCTGTTCGTATATCACTCGTCATACAGGCTCAATTCGTCGAACTACCCTGTTGTTTAGGACAGCTGTTAACATCGATTGTCGCTGGTCGATCTCGAGTAATGAACACACACACACATATATTTATATACCACACCAGGACAATGCTTCGAATCTGTGCATCTAACTGATGATCTCAGAGTGATCGCTCCGTCCACTCTAGCCTGGCCGTATTGTCTTTCTGCAGCCTGCTAGGGAGGCTGCCAAATGGCAGAGTGGTTGAGGGCCACTTTGCCTGTTACAAAGTAGGGCGTCATTTACTGTGCGATAAGTATGAGTGGCACCTGAGAGGTATAATTTCAGAATGTTGGTAACAACGCAACCCGCTGAGATCCAAAAACACTTGGCGAAAGATGGCCGGATTCGGTGTACTGCCTTGAGAAAAAAACACGGGTGTGGCCACAATAGGCATTAGAGCTTGAGCGCCAGGGGTGGGACCTAACCCCCCCCCCCCCCCCCTTCCGCCCACAATACAACTAACTAACTACATAGCCGCATCGAGTTGAAAATTTGGGATAATAAATAAAAATCACTTAGAAAGGTGGGTCTGGTTCTAAAATGTAATAATCGTGAAAAAAGCAAAAAAAAATTTCATGATTATTACAATTTAGGACCTAACCTACCTTTCTTAGTGCTCCTTATTTATTATCCCAAATTTTTAACTCGGCTATTTATGTGAAAATAAGTTGACAAATAAAAAAAGTGTCGGCAAGGTAGGAATCCTGTCACGTGACCCACTCGTCACATGGTCTTCTTAAGGCAGCGACTTTATCTTTACTTTTCTCATATGACAATACTTGTTGACTTGCTTACACTTCCATTTTTCACAGAATTTTCTTACAACTAACAATTAAAAACTAACATCCATCCACACCTTATCTTTAAGACAGCTCGCTCTTATCGCCTTGCCCTCCTCGCCTCGCCTCGCACGCATGTTCCTACTTTCTCGCTTTGCCTCGCATTGCCAAACTCTGCCTCCGCGGCTAATACCTAATACTTATCTACTATTTACAATATTTACAGATTACTTATATCTACTTCCTCTCGTATTTACAATCTTTCCTTCTCCATTCCTCTTCCTCCTTCCTTCTCTTTTTTTCCATCTCACCCAACACCCTCTTCACGCATGCTATTGCCCTTTTGTTCCATCTTTCATACATCAATACTTCCATGCTGAACCCACTCCTTTCCACCTCCATGCTGTTCTCCAACCAGTGGTCCACTCTTGCATCAGCCTTCCCGCAAAGTTCACAAATCTTATTTTCCCTAGATAGCCAGAACCCATTAAAACCCTCCATGCACCCACATCTCATCCTCGCTATAAGCTCCTGACTTCCTTTCTCATACAAATATTGCGCGCTCTCCCTTGGCATAATCCACCCATAGTTCCTTTTAATCCTTTACTCTCTTATTCTCTCTCCCTGCTGTTTTCTCTCTCCATGCCGTTTTTCTTAGCCATCTCATATACCTTCCTTCCTCCTCCATCCTCACCCTCTCTTTTATGTGACCATCCACTCCCTCATTTCTCCGAAACAAGAAGCCCAGGTACACAAACTATTTCACCTCTTACAATGTTTTTTTAATCCTGCATACTGCATATAGATTTATATTTGAAAGAGAAAAATATCAAATATGACCGTTCGCGATGAAAATTCCTATATTTTAAAAATTTGAATAGTTATGCAACTGAAAAGTGAGGGCCTCTTATGGAATTTCTGTGTTGGACCGCCTCTTAAATTGCTATTCTTGTAAAATGAAGCTACCGCGCGTTAGTTTCCGGAGTATTTACATTATTACACATTTTATGCATTTTTTGTTTTTTTGTTGATTTTAAATTTTAGAAATATTTTGTTTTGATATTTATATTTTTGGTATTTTTCAACATCCGGGATTTTCCTTTTTAGGCACAATTATGTAATCTCGATGATAAATTTAGGACATCTAAGTTTCTTATTTCGTAATTTTCCCTTACAATAACTGCGGAATTTGCTGATACATTGTATTTGAATATTCCGAAATATGTAAGAAAAAAATGTTACGTTTTGAGTAACGGAACTTTTGTGCCGTTACATGTAACAGAAAATTACTAAACTTTTTCAGTAATTCAAGGCAAATTTACCAAAATGTCCTTGCAATTTCGTAATTTTATACAAAATTTCGGCTAGACTATGAGTGGGTTGGATCATGCTTTGCAAGTCCTTCATTGATTCTGCCATAACAATCTTGTCATCTGCGAAAGCTAACCCACGTACCTTCACTGTTTCGAGATCTACACCTTCTTCATCGAAGATTGCCGTTCTTAGACACTTATCCATAAATATGATAAATAGCCATGAGGACATAACGCATCCTAGTAAACGGCACTTATTAAACTGATACCTCTGTAATTACTGCACTTGCTTTTATCTCGCTTTCTTTTGTATATTGGTACGATAATCCCTTTTCTTCAATCGTCTGGGACTTCTCCTATCTCGATGCATAAATTTATCACTTCGCGAAACCTGTGAGGTATGTACTCGCCACCGTATTTAAGCATTTCAGCCCTAATACTGTCTACACTAGCAGCCTTACCGTTTTTTAAGTTCTCAATTATATCTCTAACCTCAGTAACACAGACTTTTTCAATTTGGTTTTATAATGCATTATGTTCTATGTCGCAGTTCTGTTGCCCTATATCTTCACCTCCTAATAACTCTTTAAAAGAGGCTTTTAAAGCGTCTACTATCTCTTCTATATCATATAGGATTTCACCTTTGACTAGTCGTTCAACTTCCCTATTTTTGTGTCTGTAGTCGCCTTTAAGTCTATTTCTCTCCTTATCACTAAAACCTGTGATGTTTAATGTTCTCTTGTACGCTTTTTTCTTTTCTCGCTGGGCTGCTTGAATTTCATAATACCACCACGCATCACCGTACGTTCTTCCTACCACTACCGTAACACACACTTCAATTGCAGTTTTAACAATGATATCCCGTAACAAAGTCCACGCGCCCTCTATATCTTTATTGCTTATACGCGCTTCCCAAGTTGCACTATCTATGCGTTCGTTTAACCTATTTTGAAACTCTATTCGCACTTCCGGTTTCTGTAAATTTTAAATTTTTATTCGCGTTTTTTTTTTTTTTTTTATGTTTCTTCTCCATCCCAGCCCAAAGATTATTTTGAAGACTAAAAGGTAATGATCAGTATTGCATTTGCAACCCCTCATGACTCTTGTATCTTTGACTAGTTCTCTTAGTCTTTCATCCGCAATAATGAAGTCCATTATACTGCGGTTATTTCCTTTACACCAGGTGTACGTGTGGATCATTTTATGTCGAAACCAAGTATTGGTAATGAATAGGCCCTTTTCTAAGCATAAGCTAACTAATTTTTCCCCGTTATAATTTTTTCTTGTCAGATCTCCAAAATTACCTAGCACCCTTTCTGTATCTGTATCCTGACGTTGGAAGCGACACATCCGTTCATATCTCCTAGCAGAATTATTCTTTCACCTTGATCGCAAGTACTTATTGTATTATTCAAGTGTCCCAGAAGGCGTCTTTGACTAAGCTCGGATCACTATCAACTGAGGCGTAGCACCTGGACAAGCATCTGGGCAATCTGTTTGCTCGAAATATGATGTAACATTATTTATTAGTTTAATGAGCTTTGATTTCATAGGTAGTTTAATGACGCCTGGATGTGAGAACGTTTTCCCCTTTTTTATGAATTTAAGTTCTTAATTTACTTGTATCGTGCTCTCCTTTCATGAAATTACTTCATGAGTATTAGGATCGTCCGACGATTTGCTGTGTCCTAATCAGGAAGTTGGTGCCGAGTATGCACGTCAGTACCAATCCTGTGAGGACGATAAACCTGGAATGAATTAATTTGTTAGCCACGACGATATAAAAAGAAACTTTATCCATAATTTGAGGTTCCCAATTTACATTAAAGTGAACTTCACTCTTTTCTAATTTTAACCCTTTAATTTTGAAATAGTTCTCAATTATAAATTCTCTTGAAATGTAATTTCCTCATATCCAGTGTCCCAAAATTGCTCTTACTTGAAATATTCTCATTATTAAGGTTTTTCTGTAAAAGGGATCATAATCATCAGAAGGATTGTGGGACCACAGAAGCGAAGTCCGAACCGCGCTCGTTTTGTCTATTATTTTTAAATTCCTGCTTGCAGGATTTCGAACGACCTATCTCGCGTGAATAAGCCAATTTTGTTCTCTTTATTAGTTCTGTTACGCAACTACCAATTTTTAATTGCGGCTTAAATAATTTTAGGAGCACTCATGATTTTGCTCAAACTCAATTAATACGATCCTATAAATTTTCCCTCCCTCTAGAAGGACTAAGTACCAATTTTATTTACTTTTACTTTTATTCTTTTAAATGAAACGCCATTCCGTGCAAACTTGGTGCCATGTTTGTCCTCCAGAATGTTGTTTCATTTTCCTATCTGATTTTAATGATTTCTAAAATCCGGTTTTTTTTTATTCCACTCTTGTTCGTGGTAAATTTAATTTTACAAATGCAAAGTCTACCTTTGAGAACCAGAAATTATTTTGCATTCACAAAACAATTGTTTTTCCCTCGAACAGCTCACTGCCTATTCGACTTAATTAACTTCGAGTGGCCATACTGGCATTCTTAAGCCCCCGTATGAAAACGGGTTGAGAAAGAATGGGCGATCCTTAAGATCTCCAGTACTACTCTTGATTAAGTTTGCCGACTGAACTTAATTGATTTAGAGTAACCACACTGGTATTCTTGAGCTCCCGTATGAGAACGGGTTGAATAAGAATAGGCTCATGCGAGAGGCTGGTCCTCAGAGTTTAATTTTTACTATTATTTAAATAAATAATTCCTAAAAAGGAAAATTAAAGGTGCTAAAGGGTTGTCCTTGGTCCTTCTTATTCTTTCAGTTACCTGGCTGATCAATTCTAAAAGGCTCATAAGACGCTCTCGCGCAAGTTTTCCTTGGAGTCAAACGCTCGACACAGTGTTCGGTTGAACCTTCGAGCGCAGACTGGCGATTCGAGTGATCCTTGGTAATCACACAGGTCCCGTCGTTGCGGGTCCTCGCATCCCCACTTATCGTATAGGTTGCGCACGCAACCGCACCTGTTTCGCATAGTGTTACATGCGATCTATATAACTCTTCCGCCCAGGAATTCGCAAGTCACTCAGTAGCGTATTTATTTTCTATTTCGCCCGCTTCTGAGTGTAATTTATAAGTATAAAATATTTATTTTATACTGAACCGTTTCAATGAATTGTTACATTTTTCGTTCAGTATTTATCTTTTTCGCTTGAAAATTATACTACTTAGTTGAACGTCAAACTGTTTTGTTAAAAATTAACTTTTTGGTTGATGGTTCATCATTTTAGTTAAGAACTCATGTCGTTGGTTAAAAATGTAAGTGTTTGGTTGAAAATTCGCTTTTTTAAATTTTGGTTGACGCTTTCCTTTTCTCCTTTTTTTATTTTGTTATGTATTTGTCCGTAATGAGCCGAAAAGGTGGTTGTTTAAAAATCTAATTTTGATTTTTTTCAAGCTCTGATTTCGGTACACAACATTATTCATATGAAAGCAGATTTAATTTCGATCTTGAATGAATTTTTAATTAGAAACAACTTTTCACCTTAATTTGTCAAAAAAATCTATTTTTATTCAAATGCTGTGTCCAGGATATTTTTAAATGTAAGCTATTTTAGAAATGTATGGTTGTTCGGATTATATCTTTTGCTATTTCGAAAATGTAATAATCTGAATAGATGGCTTGAGAATCAACCCTAAAAAATGTATCTTATTTTTTTCGGATTTTGGAATAAGTTTCAGGAATCTTTTTATTATATCTACATATGTATACTGACATATACTTTTAAGGTTTTCGAGACATTATATTACATACCATCAATTTATAAATAAAAGTTTATTTTATAACTGATGTTGAAAATTCTTTACCCTTCATTCTTAAAAAAGACATAATAATTACTGTGAGTGACTGTTGTTAAACATAAACATACATGATTATTATTATTAATGAAGTTCCTAGGCACACCGAAAATATTTGATGTATTGCTCACCGTATTTCTGTGAACCTATTAGGCGTCCTTTCTAGTTTTTCCTGGGCACACCGAAAATATTTCCTAAATGCTTATCGAATTTCGGTGAACCACAAAGGTTTATTCTAAGCTAATAGTTTTAATGGTTCTCAACAAATTATATTAACAACTGTCTATGTGTTTCATTTTATGATAACAATTAGAATTATTGACATAATTTCCAGTATAAAATCAGTCGCAGCAAGTTTGATAAAAAAAAAACATATTTTATATACAACTATCACGCAATTGTTTATAAAACTTGTTAAAAAAAATTGAAATTGTTGAATTAGACTAAAACTATTTTATAGAATAGGCAACTAACATCATGAAGTCATTCGCAGAATTTTTTTAAAAAACAAAATAATTTTTTCTTTGTAACAGTAGATAAATATAACACAATTGTTTATACAATTTTCTATAAGAAATTAAATTTTTGTCTTATAATAAAACTTTCGGGGTAAAAAAGTCATAAAGTCATTCTCAGCAACTTTGTGCAGAAAAATCGTTTCCATCCCTAAAAAGATACGACTATAAAACAATTATTTGTATAATTTGTTAGTAAAGTCATGAATTTGTGTGTTTAAATATTTTTTCACTTTAAATAAGATGGCGAAGTATTTTAAAATTATTTTTCATGCCGACTAAATATTTTATCTCGTGAAAATTCGATGGATGTCTATTAGTTTATAACATTTTGTATGGCAATAAAATGTCTTTTAAACAATTTATTTTCATTATATTTGTATCTAGGCATTGACTACACCGGCACACAAAAAATAAAAAGTGGGCGGTACTTTTGACTACACCTATATATTCCTATGTATTTTGACGCGCTGAATCCGAATTCGGTGTCCGTTTTGCCCGTACACCCTCAAAATTTTGAGTAAATTGTGAAAAACCGTAAAAAATCGCTGAAAATCGCATTTATAGAAGTTGTTAGATGTTAGAAAGTATTCATATGAGTGTTTCTCACATGATTTCAGTGTATTTTGACGCGCGGAAGCCGAATCCGTTGTCCGTTTTGCTCGTATACCTTTAAATTTTGAGTAAATGGCGAGAAACAATGAAAACCCGTGAAGGTCCACATCCATGGATCTAGAAGCCGAAGACTGCATGGCACCAGGGTGTGGTGTTACAAACGGTGTCTCTAGGATACCAGGTCGCCTCCTAGAGTATGCAGACCTTACCCCCGCATGCGGGGCTTTGCGGGGGTGGGCTTTCATTTCCGTAGCTACTCGTGGGAACACCATGGAGATGAATCGACAAAAATTTAACCGGAGTGTGTGCGAGGACGTTAGTCAAAAGATTGAGGCGAAACAAGGTATCATGTTGGCGAAAAAAGCTTTAACAGACGCTGGAGAACTCGTGAAAAAATTCACAGACGCATTAGAAAGGATGCAGGATTTCTCTGACACGAAGAGGAATATGTTCATGCCAATCAGGCATGAACTGAAGGAAGAACAGGAACTGGCGAGCAAGCTGAGAATGGCCGTAATAACAGCCGATTGCCGGTTTTGTTCGCGCCAACAAAAGTTGGGTGGGCCGCCGGCAAAAAGGCGAGGATAGAGGAAAGGAGGAAGGCAACGCAGAAGAAGAAAATGAGTCAATCTGTGACCCAGACAGAAGAAGCCGTGGAAACTCCCGCTCCCAAGCTAGGGAAGTGCGAACGGGAGTCCACATTGAGTCCCATAGAGGCGAATTCTTCCTCAAATCCTATGAAGAAGAGACCGAGTGCACGCACTGCTGCGACTACGGTGACCTTGACGCCTAAAAGAGGAGAAGAGAAGGAGAAGCCTACCACTGACGGAAAGCAGGCCAAGCTAACAAGGCGCGCTCGCCCTGAGGCGCTCCTCTTAAGACCGGCCGAAGGCTCGAGCTACGCGGAGGTTCTCAGGGCCCTCAAGCGTAATGTGAAGCCGAACACCCTTGGAGTAAAAATCAAGGGTGTCAGGCAAACCCGATACGGAGAGGTCCTTGTGGAGGTAGGGCCAAAGGCGGATGGCAGAGCCAAATTGTCGGTGGCCATCAAAGAAGCGGTCGGTGCTGGGGTTAGCGTGCGCGAGCTCGTCCCCCGCATCGCGTCCGAGGTCCTGGACCTCGACACTACCACCGATGCGGCAGAAGTGGAGGCCGCGGTTCGTTAACACTTCAATGAAGCAGCAAGCGGCGAAATAAAGGTCTGTATGACGAAGAAGGCCTTCAGAGGTAATCTAAAGGAATTCATCGAGATGCGGGGGGGGGAGCTTGCCGCAAGGCTTCTCCTCACGGGACACCTCAAGGTAGGATGGGTGTCCTGTCACGTGCGGAAGAAGACTGATGCCTTGAGGTATTACCGCTGCCTAGGCTTTGGCCACAGGGCAGCGGGCTGCAGGGGTCCAGACAGGACGAAGGCATGTTGGAGGTGCGGCAAGGAGGGCCATATGCCTGCGGGGTGCGAAAGCACTCCGCAGAAGACAACAAGCCCCGGACAGATCATATGCCTGGGACGAAGAGGTGCAGGGCACTCCGAGAGGCGACCTCGTTGAGCCAATGTTGAAAGCCGAATCACAGCTTATTGGCCTTACCCCCATGTCCTTGAAGTAATGCGAAAGCGGTTCCGTGGACATGGGTTGGCAGAAAGAGGTGGTGAGTTTAGTGGAGCCCTTGGTTAACGACTATCGTGCCGTCATGCCCACCATCACCTCGTGGAGGTGTCCTGGTCGCAAGTACAAGCAAAAAAATATATATTCATATGACAACGTTTCTTTAGTAGTAAAACCAGACAAAATGATACACTTTGAGGAAGCAGTAGATTCTAGATCCATGTACTGAATAGCTTACACAATCAGAAGACTCAACGGTGACCTGAAGCTTAATTTATTCGCGAAAATCCATTTCTGGACCCGTGGGGCAATTTCTTTCTCTTTTGAGGAACTGCAGCGTTCCCAACACGCGGGAAAGGATCTGCTCGCACGTTTGTCACTATTGCTCACTCAAATGTGGTGTGGCCGCTGCACCGACCGCCGCGGTGGTGCTACGTTCTAAATAAGGAGACAGCTGTTTGCTCAAAATTTTTTCAGTGTGGTTAATAGCCGGAAAAGCATCCCTGCGTGTTAAGAAATGGCTAAGACACTTGCGGGGAAAATGCAGAAGGCGGTCATCCTTGGGTCGCTCCGTGTCCTCAGGGTGCACGAGACATTTGCCGGATCATCGTATTGAATTCGTCGCAGACTGTAACCACCTATCTGACGGTCGTGAGACGTGGTTGCAGCTGAAATTTTACCGCGATTTCACTGGGAGCGGGTGCAATTTTTCAGATTAGCACCCGCTCCCGGAAAAATTTTGGGGTTGTCCTCATGACAAACTTTTAAATATATATAACCGTTTCGAAAGTGCCTTGGCATGTTTTTGACACGCGGGTATGGCTTTAAGATTACGAACCAGTGATAGTTTTGCATCTTCAATAGCATGGATCACAAGGACAATTACTTGTACTGAATAGTTTGGGTACAGTCGTTGCAATTTTTTTTAAGGTCTTGATACCTTTCCTCCTTTTCTTTCTCCTTGGCAGTGATGTTGCATTCGGACGGAGCCGAGAATTCGATCACGAATATAGTTCGTTTCGCGAAGTCTTGGAGAACGATGTCAGGCCTCAAGTAAGCAAGGGAGACTACTGTCTGGAAATCGTAGTTCCAGAAAACTTGGCACTTCTCGTTTTGGACGATTGATTCTTATCTCTCTCTCTCTCTCTCTGAGCTTTCGGCAGGGCAGGGTCGCAGCCAACACCGTAAGAGCGACAAAGATGGTGTGAGGGATCTCGCAAATTAAGGGAAGGGAAGGATTTGGAGCGTCGAGAGAACGGGTGAAGTCAATAAAATGGTAACATTTGTAGTGAAAAGAAATGGTTTATTTGAACCAACTTGAAAGTGTTGGTGGGACCTGTTGACCCACAAGCGATGTTAAATCTCGTCGGTTTCCCCGAGAACAGGTTAAATAGGTATCGAACCGGATAGCGTCAGAGTGATCCCAGATGGATCCTGGATGGTCTCGTTAGCGTCGATTGGAGAATTTCCGGGGTTGGGCACTCGAGATAATGAGGCAAGTAGCACGAACGAGAGACTAACTGTTGAGGACGGGAATTTGGGTGTTAGAACCAGGAAGTTAGTCCTCTCCCCACTCCTGGTTCTAGGACTGCAGGGTCGTATAGCATCGGGGTGCTTGTAACTTTGTTACAACCTCCCCCCCCCCTCTATTTGGGACGAGGTTTATTGTTGCAAAAATTCCTCGCACCCATCCAGTCCCTCTCCGAAAGTAAGTATGATTCTTCCTCCGTGATGTCCAGTTGTATATATGAATCATCTTCTTTTTCCTCCTCGATCATCTGGCTATCTTCTTCTTGTATCAATTTATTTGTCTCAACCGTTATTTTTAAAATGTCCTCAAATCTTTTGTTTGTTTCTACCCAACCACCTTTGATGTATTTGGTTTTTGTCGAATCCGACATTTCAAACTCAATCCGATGACATTTCCACACCTTGATGTCTTCCATCTTTTTCTTGCTGAAACAAATCAAAGAAAATTCTTACCACTCAAAAAATAAAAAAAAAATGCTCACTAATTTGTAGTTTTATTAATTTTTTATTTTAATCTTCTCTATCCCAATTGATATCTTCTTCCACTATTCCGCTTTCCTTGGTACGTCCTGCTGAAAAGCAACTTATATCTAAATTCTACTTTAGTTTGATCGAAATTCTATGTTGGCCTCTTATAGCCATATTTACTTTATTTTATTTGCGTTATTTGTGTTTCATTCTATTAATTTTAATTTACCAGCGAGAAAAAGTAATAGAGAAAAAAATCCATTTTAATTTTTGTCTGTTGTGTGGGTTTCGAGTAAATTCTTCTTTTGTGTATGTGATTAAGTAGAAAAGTTTTATTAATTGAATGTTTATATTTATTATGTAAGAAAGTTCAATTTTTTAAAGATCTGTGTCCCAATCCGTTGAGGAACTTTCTTCAATTTCCTGGATTAGACACAGTTTCCTTTTCTCCTCTTCGATTTTCTTTATTATTTTTTTTGCTTCCTTCCTTTTTACCGCTTTTTCCTCCCTATCCTCTTTTCTTAATTCCCTTTCTTTTTCCAATTTTTCCTCTTGTCTTTTTGTGGCAGTTTCCTTTGCGTATTTTTCCTGTCTGCCTTTCAAGAGTTTCCTCATTTCTTCCAATTCCTGCTGTTCTCTTTCCTTTTCTTGCTGTAATTTGATTTTTTCGAAAACTACTTCTAGTTTTTTGTCTTCCTGTTGTCTTTTTCTGATCTCCTCTTCTTTTTCCTGTTTCTTTTTCTCTTTTAATTCTTTCTTTACCTCCTCCATTGTAATCAGGTCATACAACCTGACTTTATTTGCGGATATTTTTTGCAGTCTGGGATCTCCTTTCCTTGATCCGAAGTCGTCAAACGTCTCAACTTTTTCTTCCAGCAATTTCCTGTTTCTTATTTTTCTAAACTCCTCTCTCATTTCTTTCTCTAATCTCTCTTTCTTTCTTTTGTCTTCCTCTTCTTCTTCTTCTTCTTCTTTTCTCTTCTGGATTTTCGGTAAGGGCGGGTTGGCACTTATGATTAATCAATTTTTCTCGCTCTATCAATTCCTCTAAACTCTCTTTGCACTTGACTGCCGTTCTTGAATTCATTTTTCTGTAAATAAATGTTTTTTTCTGTTTTTGTTGTTTTTTTGTAGGTGTAAGTTTTTCTGTCATTTTTGTCAGTATCAGTGGTGTGAAAATTCAAATTTTATACATGCATGCCATTTCAATGAAAAACAATTTCAAATCTATTTTCTAATGTTGAATTTCTTAATATCTTTAAGGTTCCAATTACCTAATGATTTTCCATTCTTTGTCTTCATTTCGTAAATTGTACGTGAAATTTTTGCTTTAATAAAATATGGTCCTTCGAAATTTTTATTTAATTTTTTAGCTATTCCTTCCCCTTTATTCGATAAAATTTTATTACTTTTTAGAACTTGCTCGACAATTTCGAAACTGATCGGCCTACGTCTGAGATTGTAATATCTAGTTTGCGTTTCATTTGCGGTATCTAAATTTTTAACTACTTCTTCTCTAATTATTTTTAATTTTCGCATTCTATCAGCCCATTTTTCGGACTCTTGAAATTCAATTTCGCTTTTGTTACCTAAATCTTTATTTAACGCTTGGATTGGTTGGAGTTGTCTACCTAAATTTAAAAATTCCATACCTAAATGACCTGCTTGTTTATTATTATCGTGATTTCCAATTAAAACTTGTTCTTGTAATTATTTTGGTATCGTTAATTTCCACGGGTTGCTCTCTAAATTTAAGCTTGATTTTAAAGGGTCGGGTCTATAAAAATATAATTGATTATCGCGTATTCTCCAATTTTGATTTTCGTCTAGCTTATTTTTAAAATGTAACATTTTACTGTTTTTGTACCAATTATCCTCAATTTCTTCAACATTTTTTCGTTATTTTCTACGATGCTTGATAAAATACTATAAACTTTTATTACGCTTTCATTCGACCTCGATAACGCATCTGGGACATGGTTCAAACATCCTTTTCTGTACATTATTTCATAATCGTACTCTAATAATTCCAAAGCCCATCTTGCTAATCGGCCAGTTCGATTTTTTAAATTATGAAGCCATTTTAAGGCAATGTGATCTGTAGTAACTTTAAGTGAATATCCCTCTAAATATGGTCAAAACTTTCTTATTGCCCAGACTACTGCTAAACATTTTTTTTTCTGAAGCAGAGTATTTACGTTCTGCGCCATTAAGACCTCTACTTGCAAACGCTATTACGACATTTTCACCATTTATATTTTGCGTTAATACGGCTCCTAATCCTGTATCGCTAGCATCGGTTTCAAGTTGGAATTGACTTCCAAAATCAGGCCAGGCAAGAATTGGTGCTGTTATTAGTAGGTGTTTAATAGTCGCAAATGCCTGTTCCTGTTTGTCAGTCCACTCCCACTTTACTTCCTTTTTTAATAGCTTTTGCAGAGGACTCTATTATTGCTGCAAATTTCGGAATAAATTTTCTATACTATGAATCCATTCCTATCAATCTCTGAATTTGTTTAACCGTCTTTGGTCTTGGGAAATTTAAAACAGGTTCAATTTTATCTTCATCTACTTGTGATCCTTTTTCATTAACTTTAAATCCTAAATATTTTATTTCGGAATAATCAAATTCACATTTTCCAAACTCATTGTTAAACCCGCATTTTTAATTTTATCCAACACAATTTCCAAATATTTTTAATGTTCTTCGAAATTGTTTGAAACTATAATTATGTCATCGAGATAACAAAATACATGTGGTTTTAACCCTTTGCGGGGCAGTGGGACATATACGTCCCACCTGTTTATCATCAATAATTTGGATATTTTCCTACTTCTTCCTTGTATTCTTTCGTAATTTATTGGATGTTTGAGTAGTTGAGGTTCAAATATTGATATTTTCATAGATGAGAAATCAATATCTTCATTATGTTCATAATTATAAACAAATTACTTTCAAAAAAAGCCCCTTTTTACGGATAAATTTGGTTGTAGGAAAACAAGCCCCATAACATGCTCAAGTCATGGTGGGATTCTATGTTTTTTGAGTCGTAGTTTCCGAATCTGGAGTCAGATTTTTGAAATTCAAAATGGCTGAACCAATATGGCGGCTATATTGAGTCAAATTTGTGGTTTTTTTGTTCAATCGGCAAAAACACCATAAATTTGACTGAAAATAGCCGCCATATTGTATCTGCCATCTTGAATTTTGTGTCTTTGATATCAGAATCGTAATCAGCGACCTCAAAAACTCCCATACATTTGGTTTCCCGCCGATTGAACAAAAAACCACGAATTTGGCTCTAAATAGCCGCCATATTGGTTCCGCCATTTTGAATTTACGAAATCTGACTCCGGAATCGTAATTAGCGACCCCAAAAACCTTAAAATCAGTTATGACTTCCAAAATTCATCCATCAGAAAAATATGCCCCTCAAAGGGTTAATTCTGGTGTTATTATTTTGTCCATTAGGCGCTGGAATGTAACAGTAGCATTTGTTAATCCAAATGGCATTCTCTTAAGCTGATAAATTACTTTGTCCGGGACAATAAAAGCTGTAATTGGTTTTGATTCTTCGTCCAGCGGTATCTGGTGATATGCTGACCGAAGATCAATTTTGGACATGTATTTTGCCGACCGTAATGTGTCTAAAATTTCCAACATTATAGGAATTGGGTACAAATCCTTCTTGGTTATTTTATTAACTTTCCTAAAATCTAAACAAAATCTATATTTTCCATTAGGTTTCTTTATCATTACTATTGGATTTGACCAGTCGCTATTGGATGGTTCTATTATTTTTTTCTTCTAAAACTCTATCTACTTACTCATACATAAATTCTTTTATTTTTGGTGATACATAATAATATTTTTGTTTAATTGGCTCATGTCCCTGAACATCTATTTTATGGCTAGTTAAATGTGTCGGTTTTAATTCTGTTCCCTGATCCATCACTTTCTTTTAATCAAGTTCTCTAATTGCACTTGCTGTGCCTCATTTAATTCTACTATTCCTTCAGAAATTTCTTCGCAAAATTCTACATTTTTCTTCCTTTCTATTTTTACGCGTGCAATATTATTTAAAACCGCATTATTTCTAAAATTATACTAATTACTTTTTCTAATTGTGAATAATTTTTCTACTATCGAATCACTTTTTCCCTCCGTTTTATCGATAACTGTTCTCCATTCAGAATCCTTTTTCTCTTTATTAAATTCCAATGGGCCTTTAAATTCCTTTTCTAATTTTCTATCTTTATTTTTCGTTTGTGAATTCGTATTTATTTTACTCTCGCTCTTTATTTTATTCTTATCCTTGTTTGTTTTCTTGCCTACTCTCTCTTTATTTTGAGTAGCCTACTTATCTAATCTATAGACGCCCACGCTGGCTCGTACCAGTGTTGCGTCGCTCGCATTGTAGGGTTTAGGGTGTGGGGCTGCACGCCCCCGTACACCCTGTGCCGACTGGGGTGCTGGCGGGATCGAGTCTCGTGCATCATCTGTAAGGAGGGCTTGGGGTGGGGTGTATGCGACACGGGAGAAGAGACTTCGCACGGTGGCAAATCTGTTTCTCTCGCACATGGTTTCTCAGGCTAATCTTACAAGGGGAAGGCCTGCTCTGCGACATTGACTTTGAGATGAGACTAGTATAAATCGATAGAACGTCGAAAAATATTATACACGTATAGCGGCTTTCTTGTAATTGGGCCCTAGATTTTTTAATGAATTTTTTCAAGTCACGATTTTTGTGCTATATGAGTATCTACCGTGGCGCACGAGATTTTTCCAACCGAAGTCAGTGGTACAGCGATAAGGTGGTTGACTGAGGAGCACGCTGTCGCGCGTTCGAATTTTTTTGGCGAATTTTTTTTTTGCTCTTTTTATTAAAAACGTGTTAAATAATAATTTTATAAACCCTCAGGGTGATTTAATTTTTTCCCCCTTTTTTTGAATTTTCCAATTCAATTAACTCATTATAATAAATATCTTATTTGATTAATTATATTATTATTATTATTAAATTAATTATAATACAGGGTGTCCCAGACTCAAGTGTCCGGACTTATATAGCCATATAAAAATGAAAAAAAAATAAATAGAAAATTCCTTTTCCAAAAATCAGTTGGAGTTTTAGTTTTTTAGTTATAAAACATTTAAGCTGGACCTATCAGGAGCGCCGTATAAACAGCCGTGTGTCCGTGAACCAGATTTCAACGCAGTATTATCGAAGTGAGCGCAGAGGTGGGGTTAGCGACGGGAGAACACTACGTTGGAATCCCGTTCACGTACACTCGGCTGTTTATACGGCGCTCCTGATTGGTCCAGCTTAAATGTTTTATAACTAAGAAAATAAACGTTCAACTGATTTTTGGAAAAGGAATTTTCTATTTTATTTTTTTATTTTTATACGGCTATATAAGTCCGGACACTTGAGTCTGGGACACCCTGTATAGTTCAGAAGTTGTCAACCTGAAAACAAAATTGTTTTTATTGATTTTGAAAATATTTATATTTATTTATATTATATTTATATTTTATACTTATATTCATATTTTATATTATATTATTATAATTATTTCAATAAATTATTATTATAATTAATTATAATAAATAACATATTTAATATAATTGGTTAGTTGAATTGGAAAATTCAAAAAAAGGGAGGAAAAAAATTAAGTCACCCTGAGGGGTTATAAAATAAGTATTTAAGACGTTTTTAATAAAAAGTGCAACAAAAAAAAAAATTCGCCAAAAAGATTCGAACGCGCGACAGCGTGCTCCTCAGCCAGCCACCTTACCACTGTACCACTGACTTCGGTTGGGAAAATCTCGTGCGCCACGGTAGATACTCGTATAGCACGAAAATCGTGATTTAAAAAAATTCATTAAAAAAAAACTAGGTCCCAATTACAAGAAAGCCGCTATACGTGTCTAATATTTTTCGACGTTCTATCGATTTATACTAGTCTCATCTCCAAGTCAATGTCGCAGAGCAGGCCTTCCCCTGCTTAGTTCCGAATTTTAATTTCATTTCCTCATTCTTCCTACTTCTATTTTCCTTGGTATCGTTTATTACCGGTTCCTGCATTTTACTTATATTTGATTGTATCGCATACTTAATATTTGGTAATTCTGGTAACCACCAAATCTTTTTCTCGTAATCCATTTTTAACCCTAGTCTTTCTATCATATCGGTTCCTATTATTCCTATCGATCTTAACCTTCGAGCGCTCGCGTGGGCGGCAAATTGGCCGCCTTTTTCGTAAAATGCTTGCCATTTGAAAAATCAGGCCATTGGACGGTTCCCCCGCCAGGTATTCTCCTTCTAGGTAATAAGACGTCAGATAGCTCTCAGATCAATTCGCCCGTCTGCTCTGCCTGACACCTGATCAGTTGGAAAGTTGAGTGCATGCAAGAATATCATCAGGAGCGGCCAAATTGCCGCCTGGCGAGCAACAGCGTCATTTTTTTGACACCAGAAATGTTAGTAAATATTTCACGTATAATTCTGACGGAAGTGGATAGACTGTCAGTACCGGCAAAAAATGTCGCTGCCTGTACCGGCGAAAAATTCCCTGCCGGAAACGGCAAAAAAAAGTTTTCTGCCGGTATAAAATTATCACGTTACATTATCCTTCGAGCGCTCGCGTGGGCGGCAAATTGGGCGCCTTTTTAAAAAAATGCTCGCCATTTTTAAAATCAGGTCATTGGACGGTGCCCTCTCAAAGTATGCTCTCTCTAGATAATAAGACGTCAGATTTTGACTTTTTTTTTTTTCTTAATTTTGCTTCTTATGCTTGTAACGCAGTTTTCAAATATATTTATTATGTTGAATCGTCTGCGAGATGTTCCTGCACTTACGAAGTATACCAACTATTTTTAACGGACCTATATACAAATCTATCCGCACTTTTTCGACTAAATTACATATTCTACCCGCACTTTTTCGAATAACATTTTTCAATAAAATTCTCGGACAACTATTTTCAAATATTTTCCTTCCACCAAAAATGTAATTCGAAACTGATCCCTTATTATGGCATACATGCATAATTTATTTTAAATTCATCATGTTGTGACTTACGTTCTCGACAAGGAGGATTTTTGGAGGCATTGTGGGTTTTGTAGGAAGGCGTCAAATTTGTGAGGGATCTCTCAAATTAAGGGATGGGAAGGATTTGGAGCGTCGAGAGAAGGGGTGAAGTCAATAAAATGGTAACATTTGTAGTGAAAAGGAATGGTTTATTTAAACCAACTTACAAGTGTTGGTGGGACCTGTTGATCCACAAGCGATGTTAAATCTCTTCGGTTTCCCTGAGAACAGGTTGCAATAGGTATCGAACCGGATAGCGTCAGAGTGATCCCAGATGGATCCTGGATGGTCTCGTTAGCGTCGATTGGAGAATTTGCGGGGTTGGGCACTCTAGATAATGAGGCAAGTAGCACGATCGAGAGACCAACTGTTGAGGACGCGAATTTGGGTATTAGAACCAGGAAGTTAGTTAATTGGGTTTTTTATTTTTTTTATTGACATTTACAGGTACTTGCATTGCCATGTTGATTGTAAATCAGCGCATCAAAATATATCGCACAAGTGTAGAAAAATTACTGAAATACATTTTACGTATATTAAGAATGTCAAAAATTACCTACGTTAAATAGATTTACAAAAATTAATGAAACCAATTTTACGTATGTTAAGAGAGAGGATCGAAATCAAAATACATAAATTTTAGTTGACAATATAGAACTGTGGTGGCGCCACGAACTGAGATAATTGTTGCATTCTTCTAGTAGAATATAGTATATATTAGTAAAGTATCCCCTGAAATAATACGGGTATAATGATAAAGTTGAAAATCCGTGACTGTATGAGAAATGAAGAAAAAGTTACTGAAATACATTTTACATCGTATATCGTAAAAGTCAATCGTAACTTACTTAAATCAAATAATTCTATAGAAATTAATTAAATATATTTTACGTATTAAGCAGAATGATGATTCGGTAAAGAATATTATTAATTTTACTTAATTATTGCGTATCTTACGTATCAAATAGATCTAGATAGTTAGAGATGCTATTGAAAGTAATAGTAAAAATGCATCAATCGAAATAATTATCGGTGATCGATAAATTAGGAATTGACTTTCTCATTTCTATATATTTTAATTTTAAATGAATCTATGAGTAAAAAATGGTCGCTTACAAGATTACTACCAATTGAGGTTAGCTGTTTTTATATTAAGGATTCACTTCAATAATGCGCAAAGTGAAATCTTGCCTAAATCCACAACCTCATGAGACCGATGGTTCTATATTGTGTAGGGTAACTTGTGCGGCTTACCGGCGATAGTATATCATACGAGTATCAATGAGTATGAACCCGCTTTTATCGAAGCTTGTGATAAATTTTTCTTTGCGAATTTCATAAAGATATGGCATTGAGACATAAAGACTATAAACATTTACATATGTTCTTAATTTCATTTTAGAGTTTTACCTTGGATGCTGTTGAAATCTGAACTTGAACCTTTGAAAATACACTGTATTTCGGAACTTATTCTTAATTTCCGGAAACTTTTGGAGTTACTTGAAGTAAAATTTTGACATTTTCGTTGCCAGTTTAAAGAAAAAATGTAACTGCTTGCATGATAAAAGTGATGAGGTTTTAAGCAACTAACAATAAATAAGTGATCTCATATTTCTCTCCATCATATTTCACTTCGCCTAAGTTTTGAGTATGATCGATTTTTAGGATATTGAAATATTCCCGAGATTTTATGAAATAGAGTAACAGCATCAGTAGCGGGACCCCCTTCAATCGTGAGCCAAACGATCTAATTTTTCATAAGAATGGTGAATGCGAAAAGAAATATTGAAGTTACCTGTTGCCTAAACTTGTTTGATATGTAATTTTTTATCTAAAATATCGTATGACTTATGGGGAAGAGGGACTTTATTGCCTCGTTTATGTTATCAGTAGCCGTCATCGGCTTGCACTGAAAACATAAACTCATCAATAATGTCCCTCTCCTCCCCCTTGGTGCATAATTTACTATTTTAAGTCGAAGGTTCAGCAATGTGTCTGATTTTGGTGGCCGTGACATTTATCGTAAAAATGAGCTAGCTGTCAGACCCAAAGAAAAATAATCAATATTTCCTAGTGAATGTACATCATTGTCTGAATTTACATATTTGCATAACTTGAGGATTTAAATTGTATATCGTGTTAACACATACTAGATAAAAAAGCTGGAAAAAGGCATCCGATTTTTAAAGATTCTTTAATCGTGAGCCAGCCGGCTGAATATTAGAGTTGTCATATTTAATTCTTTATTGGCTTAACAGTTTTCACACTGCTGAGTAAATTTTAATTATTCATGGACTATAATAAAAAAGAAACATGCATAAAAAGTATTTATTTAAAAAAATGTTCCCCGCGTAAGTACCCACCAGGCACTTTGCACTTCGTCCCTGTCTCGCTGAGCGAGGCAGTCGCTGAAACCATCGAACCACGCGATGGACGATCTATATGCTGGACGGCGCCTGTCAGAGTCAATGCTAATTTTTAAGAAGTCACTTGGTTAGTTTCCCGATACTATCAGTCCATAGTGTATATTGAGCGTTACATGTAACCCTAACCTTAGGTGGCTGACTTGATGTCATTACCCTGTATGATATAAAAATTATATTTTTATTCCAGGTGCAAGAAGGGGATGGATTACCCACAATCATCTGCCTTAATTGCGGTCATCTTGTTGACATATCATTCGATTTTAAATGTCAAGTAGAGCAATCGGATTCAAAATTACGACAAGCTTTGTTATGTAAAGTGCCAACATTATCACTAAACCATTCGATTAACAAAGTTATAGCAGAAGCTATATCGGAAGAATTCCCACAGCAAGACATTCCGTGCAATGTTGATGATCATAGTGAGTCTCTCAGTGATATTAGCTCAAGAAACATTGATCATTTTTCCGTTCAACCAAATGAACAGCTAGCTCTAGGACCTTTAAGTAATGTGGAGAGTATGATTGCATTTGATATTAGTAACAATTGTGATCAAAGAAACCAAAGTAAAAGTGCAGTGAAAGCAAGTAATAATTACAGGGATATTGAGAAGCAGGAGATTTCAAAACCGCTTAAGGAGAATCAATCGTCTAGGGTTATTCGAGATATTTCGAAAACTGAAGGCAATATTAACACTTCTTTCGAAGAGAAATATGTAAAGTTAGAGCAAAGTCAAAATCATTTAGAATTTACTACTGATAATATAGAACAAAAATTGACGTCTAAAAACGTTGAAAGTGCTACAAAGAATTGTAGTGACAGTGACGAAGAGGAAACACCGTTAATATGCAGAACCCAAAGACAAAAATGTCCCCAATGTATAAAAACTTTTCCAACAAAGCTGGCATTAGAGAGGCACATGGCAGTGCATAAACAAAAGACGAAACTGCGCTATGTTTGTTACATGTGTGACAAACAATTTTCAACTATAGAAAAGCTTAAGAGTCACTTACATAATAGTCATGAAAAGGAGAAAGATATGGAGAAATCAACTGATGACAACAGATCAAAAGGAACAGAAAATGATAAAAGAACCGAAAGAGCTGACAAAGATAACAGTTTTGCAGAAAAGAGGCTGTTCAAATTTACTTGCAAGGTTTGTTCCAAACAATTTACCTACCAGAAATCTTTTATAACGCACGCGAAAATTCACACTGAGTGCGATTTAGAAGATATAATTAGTGAGTACTTGCCACCTAAAGCCTCAGAGAGCTCATCCAAAAGTAAAGAGACTGAATCAGAGGACGAAGAAATCCTTTCGGAAGGTTTACAGTGTACGAAATGTGGTAAACTATTTGCGACTAAAAGAAATCTTAAGCGGCATCTTTTAACTCACACTGGTTTGAAGTACAATTGTCCCATGTGCGGAAAAGAATTTTCAAGAATAGATAAGTTGAGAGAACATGAACAATCGAAACATAAAATAGAATTATTTGACCAATTTTCGGATGATGATAATGACGAGGTTATGCATAATAAGAATAAAATGACCGACTCTACTGAAAATCGAAAAAAGGTAATAATACTCTTCTATTTTTGCAATATGTTCTATACTACCCTCCAAACAATAAATGTAGTAATAACATTTTAGATGAGTCCCCTGTCACTCCCTAAAATTTATAATCTTTACTATTTACAAATGATATTTCAGTTTACTTATAGTTCGAATTAAAGAAAACAACATATATTCACTTGATTGCTGTTTTGAAAGGTTCATTTTACGAAACTCAATTATATTTTGCTTTCTCAACTCGTCACTGATTGTAGATACGATAGACGACACATATACACCATATACCGTAACTGTACATTCACATTGAGAACTGAGAATAAATAATAATTTAACATCATTAGATGAAAGACAACCATACTTGGCCAAGATTTACTTTTCTTCTTTAGACGGTTTTTATCTTCTCGATAAGTCAATTGACTATTTTTTTTCGTAAGTACTAAGGTGTGACTTATAAATTATAGATATTATTTCGTTTTGAATTAGATTACATGTAGATAAATTACTAAAATATGCTCTGAATATAAAATCTGGCCAACGTCGCGATTTTACGTAGATATGGTAACGTTCAGTGCTTATAAAGCGTATACACTTCTCATGAAGTGCCCAGTTAGATAGAAATGCTTTTAGAATTTCGCTTGAGTTCTATGCTTTAAAGTTACCACAACATTTTCTTCTAAAATCATTTTATGTAGTGGCAATGCAGGCAAGTGTGAAAACAGGGTTAGTGTGATAAAAAAATTGGGAATGAACAACAAACTAGTTACTAACTTTTTTGTTATAATATTAAGATTAAATTTCTAATTTTTTATGAAAAAAGGGGCTGTCATTGGTTATTACTTGAATCAGTTAGTTTAAAAGAAACTCGGATGTTTAAAAAAAAACTCAAATTCGTAATTGTTTCATCTTGTCTTCAAATTTGAATTTTTCCTACATAAGTCACCTTTCGTTACATTTTTTTAAGGAATGAAGGAAGATGTGTTACTTGAATGTGTTCATGAACTTTATTTTTTCAATAAAAATGTAAGTTCATAATAATAATAGTCGAATAACATTTTTATACATACATTTACAGAGACAAAACATTTTTAAATCAATCCAGGAATAATAAAATATCTTGATGAATAATATGATATAAAAAATAATACAAAATAACACTGAAACCGCTCATTACCAGATTTATTTTTTCAAATGCTCATTAATATTTCTATAAATTATAAAAAATTAAAAGCAAGCACATATATACAATATATTTCAAAGATAATTTTGGAAAAATGTGAAAGAAGAATCTTCTCACATTTTGGAAATATACTTAATAAATGTATAACTTCCCAATTTTGTATCACACATACCCGTATAGACCCTACTACGAAAATGATACATACAAAAGGAAAGGCTACACTGCCGTCGTAAATTATGGTCTCGGTTAGCGCAAACGTTTCTAAAAATCGCTGACGACTTTCAAACACGATAACCAGATCGGAAATAAAGCTAGACATTTTTTTAATGGTTACAAAGAGCATGAAATTACGCATCGAATTACTCCAATTACAGATATTTTTGACACTTTAAAGAGAATATATTACGTCAAGCATTTTCGAATTTAGACTTCGGATTCTATAACCCCGCATCAAATTTGCCTGGCCGCTATAGGTCGTCTGAGGTGACCCCTGTTGGCTTGAAAATTGTTTTTCGAAAATTCTACTTTTCAACATATCACTTTGTAGTAAATTTCATGGCGCATCTTTTTTTTTGTGTGGCAAAAAGTTGTATCTTTTACTGTTTCGGTGAAAAAAAACTGGATTTTTCAGAAAGAAAAATTTATTAAATATTGTGGTCCTGGAATTTTTTTTACAAAAGTGTGTAAACCTACAACGTCGCACGCAGATCGAATAATTTCCATCGTGGTTCTGATAGGCTCAGTTTTTTTAAATTGCGCGTTGCTAGACCATGTATTTATTGGATCATGGACTCGAGTACGGTCGACTACTTCCGTGTCAGATCATGTTACGGGATGGATGGAGGGCTCGGTGGGTGCTGGTTTGGAACGACGCGCTGGAACTCGATTTGATGGTGGGGGCTGCGTCTTAGCGCACTCGAGCGCTGTCGGGTGCTTCCGTGTAAAAGCGGGTTACGGGGGCTGTGTTGAAGAGAGACGATGTTTTCTGGCGCGCGCACGACGCAGAACAATAGTAATGGGAGATGCGAGATGGCGGACTCGAGTACATACGGGTGCTTTCTTGCTAAATCGGTTTAGGACTAGATTTTTGAAACAGAAGAGTTTCCTATTATATTGTGTGGACGGGAAAAAATTCAAGTACAACCAAGAGTTACAAGATATAATATTAAAGGGACCGAATTAATTTCTAGGCCTAATATATTAATGCCCAGAGAAAATAGAAAATTGGCCAGTGCAAAAAAATGATTAAATTCTTGTTAGTAATTTATTTGCCATTTTTCTATTTTTTTTCTTCTTTAGTTCCTTACTTCTGTCGATGAAAGCGCGTTTCGAAAAATTGAAACTCAATTATTTTAACTGTAGTTGAAAATTCATCTGTTTGGTTGAAAGTTTAACTGTTTTGTTGAAAATTGTAGTTTCGTAATTGAAAATTGAAGTACTTAGTTAAAAAGTCTTTGTTTGGGATAATGGTTCACCTTTTTGGTTCAAAATTAAACTACTTGGTTCAAAAGTCGTTTCTTCTCTTATTGACAGTTAATTTCTTACAACTAATAGCTTAATTTTTCCACCCTGAGTTGAAAAAAAAACATTTCATACAAATTCGTCTTTTTGGTAGAAAATAAGTATTCTTTCTTTCAGATTTCCCCAGAAAATTCTTATTCGGTTAAAAATGTATATTCTCCGGTTAAAAATGTAACTGTTTTACAGAAAAATTCGTTTTTTGGCTTCAAGTTTGACAATTTGCATTCATATTTGTTTCGGACGATTATCCTTAAAAAGTTGCTTTTTCCTAAAAAAAAATGAATTCCACTTTTCCATTTTTCGTTGCCAATTAATCTTTTTTAGTTTGGGAGGGAGGTAAGTCTTGAGCCACGGTAGGTAAGGTAGATTTTTTACTTACATTCAAAGTTGAATTCTCTAACAAATAATTTTTTATCCTCTGCATTAATGCTTTTCAAATTAGCAATTCAATTCTCGAAGCTACGGAGAAGGGACATTTTTTTCACTGCAAAGGAATATTTCTTCTAATTAAATATATCAGATTTACATGATTACTCTGAAATAATGCAATATAAAAATTTACGTCTCCGAGGTTATTATAATTTCTTTGTATTTAATACTTAATTTCTGTATCCTGCTCTCTTTCAATAATTTGCATGTACTAATTTTTAAATGTTATTGAAATTAATACTCCATGCACGGCATCTTCCATAGAAATGTGGAGGATCAGTCGATGTCGTATGAGCTAACGTATGCTTTCCATAAATCATCCGGATTGAAGTCGGGCACGGAGGGTTTCATTTTGGCATGTCAAGACGGTGTCATTTCCACTCTAGCAAACCGTCGCCACATTTTGAGCCAAGATATTCCCGATGATAGCTGCAGAGCGTGTCATGCACACCCCGAGCATCTAGGACACATACTATCTAGTTGTCCAACTCATGCGGGAACGACCTACATCCAAAGGCACAATGCGGAACTAAGAGTACTTTATTACCATCTCTGTCACTCTTACGGAATTGGCTCAAATACCGCTCCGCTAAACGCTCCTACGGAAATAGAGTCAATTGTCGAAAATGAGAAGTGCCGTATATACTGGAACTTCATATTCTCAACAATTGTTTCTGTTGCGCACTCGAGGCCTGACATAGTTCTCCTTGAGTTCGAGAAACGAACCATGTTCGTTATCGAATTTTCGGCACCAGCTGACAAAAACGTCACAGCCAAGGAGAAAGAAAAGAAAGAGAGATATAAAGATCTTATCAGAGTGTTGCGACGGTTATATCCCGAATATTCTGTTAAGCTAATTGTCTTAATTATCGGCGTTCTTGGAATTGCCAAAGTTTCACTGGTTAATAGCCTGAAAAGCATCCCTGTGTGTCAACAAAATGCTGAGACACTTGCGGGGAAAATGCAGAAGGCGGTCGTCCTTGGGTCGCTCCGTGTCCTCAGGGTGCACGAGACTTTTGTCGGATCATCGTATTGAATTCATCGCAGACTGTAACCACCTATCTCACGGTCGTGAGACGTGGTTACAGCGGAAATTTTACCGCGATTTCGCTGGGAGCGGGTGCAATTTTTCAGATTAGCACCCGCTCCCGGCGAAATCCTGCGGTTGTCCTTATGACAAACTTTTAACTATATATATATATATTTCGGTTTCGGTTTCGATTCCCTTGGAATAGAACCGAAGGGCTTATGACGAAGCCACCGAACGCGTCCTCGGGTTGCGGATAGAGGGTCCCCGTACCAAGGGTTTCAGCTGAATATGGTTACAATAATTAATAAGCAGTCGCGGACAATTGTCCAGGGATGGTCCCGAAGGAATAACCCCTAAGCGAAAGTGTGAGAACCGTGCCGAAAGCTGCATGGCACCTGGGTGAGGTGTCTTTAACGGTGACTCTGGGATACCGGGCGACGTCTCAGAGTATCAGACTTATCCTTGCACGCGGGGCTCTACAAGGATTGACAAATCCTTTCCCTAGCTGCTCGTGGGAACAACAATGAAACCAACAAACCGCCAAAATGTTGTAGATGCGGTTCAACACGATCGAACGCGCAGAGCACCCGACAATGGATCGGCAAACAATGCCGATCATCCTAGAGTTCGGGGTGCTGAAAATAATTTAGATGGAAACACGACGACGAACCGGCGAAACGCCCACATTCAGTGGACGGATCAACTTAAGAATGACGTGCTAGACTGCTACGATGCCAGTATTATCCCTGTTCGCGGAGGCATTATGGCGCGTATGCATACTCTGTGGTGCCAGAAACACCCAGAGCTTCAATACGTTTCGCATCAGTCTTTGCGAAATCAAGCCGACTACCTCCGGAAAAATGGATATGTACGCGGAACGCTTCCTCAACCGCTGCTTGAACAAGCTGCAGACGAAGATGAAACGACATTAAGACCAACCGCAGAAAGCAGGCACCTTCTGGAAGATGATCACAATTTCAGTACAAGGTGGAACATCAACATGCAAGTTCCTCTTAAGCCCCAAGATCTGGCTGAAATGGATGCCTCCCTTCGTGGAGATATCTCGCAAGAGTCCGACCTCTGGACCATCAATTGCTCAGTTTATGGTGCTGCGAGAGCTTTGGCTGATTCAAATCGAAGGCTGAAACCGACGATGGATCAGAAGACCAGAAGACGCTTGCATCAACTGAACAAGAAAATTGGATGGGCAAGACTGAATGCGTCCCGTGTTCAATGTGTGATTGACTACATAACATCTGGTAGACCGTTCACGGAAAGGGTTCGAAAGTTCGCCCAAGAACTAAGGACCTTGAATCACACACTAAACAAGTCAAAGCTGCTGACAATCAAGCAACATATTGTTGACAAAATAAGGCTGTTATCTGACGCAAGGAGGAGGATACAGAAGAGGGAGAGATGGATCAGAGAGAATCAACAGTTTCTCGCTGACCCATCGCGCCTCTTCAGTGATCCCCCTGTTTTTGTAAAAAATCCTCCCAAGCCCAAGGAGGTAGAGACTTTTTGGAGAGAGGTGTACAAGATCCCGAAAACACTAGAGTTGAAGGAAGATACTGACAATATCATTCGCTTCAAGGAGTTTTGCGACAGCCTCATAAAATCTGAGGAGGAGTGCCCATCAGTCACTGCCGAAGAGGTGAAAAAAGCACTTAGAGGCACGAAGAACTTTTCCGGTGCTGGACCAGATTGTATCAAGAACTTTTGGTGGAAGAAGTTTACTTCTACACACCAACATTTGGCCCGCATATTCACCTCATATTTAAAGTCGGAGATGCCCATTCCGCAGTGGCTAGTGTTAGGACGCACTATACTCCTACCGAAAAAAGGCGACTTGTCCAAACCAGAGAATTACAGGCCAATAACTTGTTTGAACACACTGTATAAGATTTTTACAGCTATCCTAAACAACAGGATTGTTCGACGAATTGAGCCTGTATGGCGAGAGATGTACGAACAACGTGGCTCGAAAAAAGGTGTAGCAGGCTGTCGAGAGAACCTGCTGATTGACAGGTGTGTCTGTAAAGACGCTACAGTCCATCAGCGCGTCCTGTCAATGGCCTGGATTGACTACCGGAAAGCTTTTGATTCAACCTCTCATAGACTTATCATCTGTCTGTTGGAAAGCTTGAAGGTACATCCACACATAGTGAGATGCATAGAGAGATTGATGCCTCTTTGGAAAACTAGATTTACCATCTCATCTAGGAATTATCGTCTGACGACGAACAACGTCACCTTCCAGAGGGGCGTCTTTCAAGGGGATAGTATGAGCCCTTTGCTTTTTTGCATCACACTTTTGCCTCTATCTCTTGCACTACGAAATTCTCCTGGATACCTCTGTGGCGACACTAATCAGCGTGAGCATAAGGTCACTCATGTATTCTATATGGATGACCTGAAGATCTATGCCGCTGGTAAAAGCAGACTTCAAACTGCTTTAAATATCGTCAAGAACTACACAGGAGAGATTGGGATGGACTTTGGTTTGGACAAGTGTGCCAAAATTCATTTGAAGAAAGGAAAGATTACTGGCGTTCCCAAGGACCCTGAGCTTGTGGATATAAGTGTTATTAGACATCTTAACACTGGAGAGACCTATACATACCTGGGCGTGCCTCAAAGCCGCATTCAGGACGTAACATCAGTGAAGGAGTCTCTCCGAAGCAGATACAAGCATCTTCTTAGACAGATTTGGTCTTCCAATCTGTCGGCGTTGAACAAGGTATCTGCGACTAACATGCTTGCCGTCCCGGTTCTACTCTACTCGTTTGGGGTGGTTCAATGGACGAAGAACGAGCTTAAGGCCCTTGATGTCACCACGCGTAAGATCATGCATATGCATAAAAGCTTGCATATCAATTCGTCAGTTCCACGATTATACATTTCACGCCGTCAAGGCGGACGCGGACTTCTGAATCTCCAATGTCTTCATAACCGAATTGTTTTAAGTACAGCTTACATAGTTGCGAATGGCAGAGATCCTCTCCTAAAGATGGTCAGAAACCACGAGATGATTGGCGAAGGAGCGTTCCTTTACAAAGCCGCGGAGCAAGCTGCCGAGGCCCTTGGCCTGAATTTCAACATCAGAAGTGAGGAAAGTGCATTACTCCATCTAGATGCTTCACGTCTAAAAGCCGAGGTAAAGAAAGCAGAGGTTAGAAAATTTCACCAAGAGCTACTCGACAAGCATATGCACGGAAACTTTCACAGAAATGTAGAAAAACAGTCCTTGTCAAAGGAGCAAACTTTTTCTTTCCTCAAATTATCAGGGCTCAATTCAGGTACAGAGGGCTTCATTTTCGCATGCCAGGACGGTGTAATCTCCACCTTAGCATACCGCGCCCGCATTTTATGTCAAGAAGTTCCCAGTGATAGGTGCAGAGCGTGTCATGCACATTTTCGGGCAGCAGTCTCCGTTGCGCACTCGAGGCCTGACATTGCTCTCCAAGACTTCGAGAAACGAACGATATTCGTGATCGAATTCTCGGCTCCGTCCGAATACAACATCACTGCAAAGGAGAAAGAAAAAGAGGAGAGGTATCAAGACCTTAGAAGAGAGCTGCAACGACTGTACCCAAAATATTCGGTACGAGTAATTGTCCTTGTGATAGGTGCTCTCGGAGGTGCTAAATTATCACTGGTTCGTAACCTTAAAGCCATACCCGCGTGCCAAAAATATGCCAAGGCACTTGCGAGATGGATGCAGAAAGCTGTCATCCTTGAGTCGCTTCGTGTCCTCAAGACACACGATGGTTTCGCCGGCCTGTCGTTGTGATTTCGACGTGCCCTGTGACCACCCATCTCACGGATGTGAGACGTGGCCATAGGTGTATTTTACCGTGGTTCTACTGGGGGCTATTGACATTTTCTTTTTAGATGGCAGTTGCTCTTAGTGGTACCCTGCGGTGGTTGTTTAACTTTTTTTTTAATTATATATATATATATATATATATATATATATATATATATATGTCGTAGCCCAGTAGCCGACTCGCTTGCTAGTCGGCTAATGAACGCTGAGTAGCCGACTGTATACCTGCACCTGCTCATGTTGGCCGCTCTTCGCAGACCAGCGGCCAGTCGTTTATTGGACTAAAGCGTTTCAGCCCAGCAGACAACTATGCGAACGATTCATCACATATTTTAGGAATTGAGATTTATCATTTGTTTGCCATGCAATACTTTGTGTAAAAAATGATAAAACGAGTTCTCACTAGAAATTTTATTCCGTTCATAATTTAATTTATATAGTGTTGGGGCATGAAGTTTGTTAGTAAGAAAATCTTAAATAAAAATTCTCCGATTCTTAAAATGGGCAAGGAAAAGTAGAAAAGAATGTTGCGTCTTTCTTTCAGGGCTTTTGTATTCAAGACCTAATAAAATTGTTAAATTTATACTGACAATTCTGTATAGTTCAAAATCGAACTTTAATTCTATTTTTGAGTAGACGAAGTTTAATTTCCTACATTAAACATTAATAATAATATAATTGATTCAATAAATATTGATTTGAGTTGATGTTTAATAATATTCTAATAATATATGATATAATATTAATATAATAAATAATTGACTTATTATTTATATTATGTCAACGGCGATACCACGCTGAAAACACCAGTTCCCGTTAGATCACTGAAGTTAAGCAGTGTTGGGCGCGGTTAGTACTTGGATGGGTGACCGTTCGGGGAATACTGCGTGTTGTTGACCCGTCGTGGGTGTGGTGGACCCACACTGGTAGTATTTATCCACCTAGAAACACTACCCGAATCGGGTAGTGAGGCAATGAACTTTCGAGTTCGAAATGCTAATCAATTTTATTTTTTATTATTTATATTATTATTGATGTGAGTTGATGTTTATTAATATAATAATATTATAATTACATAATAATCTTATAATAATGAATAATATAATAAAATACAATAATATAATACAATTATCATACAAGTTGCCCTCAAGTAGTCATAAAAGTTCAGGACAATTTTGAGTTAGATTGACCCTAAAGCCGACATAAAATTTGAAACTTGAAAAAAGAAAGATAAGAAAAAATGATTATCTTTAAATCTTTCGTTTTATTCATGTTCATTTGTTACAATAGACGACTGGCCGCTGTTCATGCGAAGAGCAGCCAACGTGAGCAGGTGCAGGTATACAGTCGGCTACTCAGCGTTCATTAGCCGACTAGCCAGCAACTCGGCTAACCAACTGGGTCGGCTACTGGGCTACGACATATATATATATATATATATATATATATATATCGCAACGGTTTTAGGGCCTGAGAGGAGGGGGTTTTCGCCAGAAAATTGCGATTTATCAAGTTAGCAGTTATTCGGAAATAATTTTGTTGACAACGTGAAATTTGCCAGTTCAAAATTGACGGAAATCTGTGTTTCTTTATGACATTCATTTAAATTAATAGCAAATGATGTCACCTCACAAAGTTTCCTAATAAATACGGTTCTTTCTGAGTCACTAGCTGTGGATTTTCGGATAGAAAACCAAATCACAACAAAAATTGTTTATAAAATAGAAAATTATCATTCTGTAATAAAATCTCTTGAGGGAAGGATTTCCTTAAGTTTTTTACAGTCATTTCCGTTGAAAAAAACAATGAAATCTGCAGTCTGAACGAATTCTGAATTGTAAGAAAAATAAAATTCGTTTTGATTAATTAACAATGATAATATTAAATTACGCCCCCCCCCCCCCCCACCTGAGTCAACAGTGTGACATGTCAACTTCATGAATTCATGTCTACATGTCTGACCAAGATGAAACTGCGCTGCAGTAATCTGTGGCGGCCAGGGCGGGCGAAACGTGTAGAGCCCAGGTGGGTAGTTTTTCTGGCCGCGGGGGTGAGTAGAAGGAGGGGGAAGGTCTTTCAGAAATTTCAAGTACCGTACATAGGGCTTCCGAAGCCCCTGGTGGCGGCCATATTTTCTCCCTAGTAATTTTTACTTCTTTACCTGGAGGTTGGTACTAAAGTCGGGACCAAAATTCCTGACACCTGGCTTTGAAGCTTTATTACCAGGCGAGCCATAGGCGTAGCTTTGAAAATTCGTAATGTCTCATATGCAGTGAAGAGGAGATTCAGCCTGCGCCCATGGCTTACGTGAGCTTGGCCCTTTTTTCTGGAAGGGATTCCTTTCACACTTAAACTGGACAATGCTGAGAAAGGACGTTTTTTTAATAGGAGCTTTCCAGTATTAAAACTTATTAAGATCGTAATTATTCCGACGCTTTTAATTCAGACATTAATAATTCTTAGTGACCGTTCAACGTTTGAGATTTTTTTTATTTAAGCTAGAAACAGCGTCGATTACAATTATAAGGTAAGCATTAAAACGATATTGTTACGCATACAGTGACATGTCAAGAACTAAGACTCCATTAGCGTGATTTTAGTGCACCAAGTATCAGATTTCGCAGAATACAGAATTTTCAGAACAGCGCCCATAGCAAGATTTGCTGAATTAGCCTCTCATGAAAAAGACCTGAACTTGAGAAAATAGAACCTAAGTCGAAATACTCTTCAACTACGTCAAGCTTAACCCCAGAGAAAGAGAAACTGTAGCTTTGAGATCGATCTCTATGAAATATTACAACTTTTGATTTAGATTCATTTACTTGAAAGAAATTTACTTTACAATATTCCTCAATCAGGTTAATCTTAAATTGAAGATCAGCTTGAGAGTTGTCGAGGGTCACTATATCGTCAGCTTAGGGTAGTAAAATTACATCAAATAGGTGATCGATCGAAATTTCTATCGCCCCGTGGTTTCCCAAGTATTCCTTTAAGTCAGAGATTAACAAGGCGAAAAGGAGAGGACTGAGAATTTCGCCCCGCAGAAACCCTAGAGTAACATTAACTGACGTGGTAGGGCCAGACCTAGTCCTAATAGTCACGGAAGCGTTATCATATAAACTTTTGGTGATTCTTAAGATTATTATACTCGCTCCCTCCCTAAGCAATTTTTGCCAAAGAAGTGAGTGGTTAACTGAAGGAAATGGTTTTTTAAAATCGATGAAAAACGCAAAGACCTTACGTTTCGGAATAACAAGATGGATTCGAATTAATGCATTTAGAGTGAAAATGTGAACTGTACAACACCGTACAGTCCTGAAACCCGCCTGACTCTCCGGAAGACAGTTTTCTAATTCAGCCCATCTAGTCAGCCTTGAGGACAGAATTCGGGTAAAAAAATTTGAAATAAAATTGATCAAAGCAATTTATTTGTAGTTTTAAGGATCATCTGTATTACCTTTTTTAAAGAGCATGAAGGTTTGGATGTTCCCCAGTCGGAAGGAACTTTTTCTGATTTCCAAATTCTGTTAAAAAAGCTAACCAGATAAGGGACCCAGTTCTCTGGTAGATATCAATAAAATTCACTAGGGATGCCGTTCTCACCGGGTGCCTTTTTAGTCTTCCCTACCGGAAATCTAGATTATTTCTAGATACTTTTTAGACTCTGTTCCTCTAGCGAACGTCTAGGGCAATTTTATGACGGTCGCCTTGTCTAGGATTCGTCTAGAGTTCATCTAGCGACGTCTAGTAAGTTTTACCTGCGACCCTTTCGAGTCTAGCATTCGTCTAGTAATATCTAGAAAGGGGTCAATTCTAGGTGATGCGTTTCTAGACGATCTCATCTAGAAATCGTCTAGATTTTCGGTAGGGTTACATGACATTAGGCTGTGTTTCACATCCTTTTCCAAAATGATATATTGCAGTATTGGATGGGAATTTATATACCGCTTAACACCAACACAAATCTGTTCAGTGTACAATTAATCCGCACAAGCCTGCCAGCGTTCGAAACTTATACCATTAACTGAAGAAGGCTTCATTCTAAAACTATTAACTGCTGTCCAGAATGCTTTAGCGTTATTGGAAGATGCAAGGGTGTTCAATAGACAACACTCAAAATTCTTTCTTTTTAAAATTTGAAGCTTTTAGTAAGCTTTCTTAATTTCCTATGCTCACAAACATCTAAATCTGAAAATGGAGATAATTTACATTTTTTTAATGAGTCATTTAATTCATAACGCATCATATCACATTCTCTATCGAACCATGTTTTTTTTTCTGGTACTCGCCAAAAAGGCTTGGAAACCAGGCCTAACTTATTCGCTACTACCGAAATGGCAGATATTAGATTCTCGTTCAACACCTCCATATCCTCACTAGTAGTACAAACATTAGGCGAGACTAACATTTGCTCAGTGTATGCGCTCAACGCTCTTTCCCTCCAGACGAAGTTTTTGTAATCAAAAGAGTTATTTAACCCTCAATTTAAAAAAAACTTTAGGATATTTGGATACACTGAGCAAATTCTACCAATGAATATCTCCAGCGCTTCAAGAGACTGGCAACCCAACGACGACTTGAAGTAAATATTGCCAAATAATAACTTTAAAGGCTTGGTGCCAACATTTAATTAAATTCGATTAGAAGTAATGTCTAGAATTTCATAGCCGAAATATGAGTGCTTAACGTATATAGCTAAACTATACTTACCACGCAGGTGTAAAACAGAAGCCAGGCCGGAGAAGCTATTGCCGATGACGTTGACCAGGTTTCAGCGAGACATATTATATCATTATCGGTGAACGAAGGGGTTAGCTCCGAAAAATTAGTAATCCCATGCACATTCTAGAAGATGATACGAAAGCCAGGGCTCACCCCTTGCCTGCCGCTAACATCTATATTGCCCTCCGAATTCTCTGCTGCAACTAGTTAGGAAACTGGGTTCCCTGTCCTGATTGTTGGTTTATTTGATTTACCAGGCTTCTTATTGAGAAATTTGTCAATTTGATTGCCAGAGGAGGCGAATGATGAACCAGAACGATTCTGTCTTGTTCTGACAGGTTTTTTGACTGTAGGTGGGCGATCAGGAACACTGTCAATGAAACACGTATTTTCCAGATTTGATTCTCCTTGGAAATCATCAATTTTCAAATCCACAAGAGGTTTATTATCAACCAGCAGATTCTTTCCCTTTATAAAAGTCTTAATTCCAGACTGGTAAAGCTCTTCCTTAGCTACCCACAACTTCTTTTTCTCGACTCTTTCCTGTAGCGATGAGTCGTGACTAATGCCGCTGTTTTTCTCTGCGAACTGTTCTCGTTTTTCCATAATTAATTGCTTATGAAACCGAGACCACGAGTTAACCAAAACAGGGTGATCACCTTGTTCCTTTCTCAACCGAAAGACATCCGTGATGTGACAGCTTGTTAGGTCTTCATTATTTTCTGAATTGACAGGAAGTTTGTACAGAATATGGTTATTCGCACTAACACTTCTTTGGAGAGAGGGCATTTCGCGTCTCAAGGTGGATACTTCCGCAGCTAGAGCCAAATAACTCTTTTCCAGCCTGCCACATTTAGATTTTAGCAACTATGACTCTTTCACAAGAGAACCTTAATCAGCTTCCAGTTTAGAGATTGTTTTTTTTAACAGACTTAACATCCTTATTAGTTTCCGCAGCATCGGCTTTTATAGAGGTTAAAAGTTCCATCATTTTTGAGTCCGTGATAGTTTCGATGGTGAAAACGATAAATCCCGGCTCTTCCAAGTATATGAATTTAGTCCTTGTGTCCTTGTTGACTGTTGTGAACAGCTGCCACTACCAGGAGCCTATATACCACGACGTCAAGCACCCCAAAGGAAAGAGAATTTACTACGTCCACGTTGTTGTTTCTGGAAAATGCTAAAATTAAATCAAACTTTTGTAAAAAAAACGGCAACTTTTTTATTTAAAAAAATGATATTGACCTTCATAAACCTGGAAAATACACTTGAAGGTCAATTTAGTCAAGGTCGTCGAAATTTGTGTAACTTATCTTGTACTTGTGGAAGGCACCTTCAACGTTGAGATTGCCCAGAAAAACAGTAAATTGAAAAAAAACTTCCAAGCGCTTTTTAAATAATTGACCTTGATGTGACCTTCTGTAGGTTAAAATGAAAGATTTCACAATACCTATTTTCACGTACAATTCCCCGTACTTTACGAGCCCGCAGTCTAAAATGTGCACATTTCATCGACTTTTTTAAAGCATCTTAAACGTTTGCTTTACCCAGAAAATCACGTAAATTCAGAAAAAGGGCATCTGGTCGTTTTTGTACATTTGAGCTTGTTTTTTGACCTCTTCAAGGTCACGAAAACAAAATTTCCATAGTACATTTTTGACGTAAAATTTTCCGCTCTATTCAAATCTGCAGTCAAAAATAGGGGTACCCATTAAAAAAAATCATCTTGACCTTGAAAATTGATCTCAAGGTCAAAATAAATGGTACAGTTAAATGGCCCCCTATGTCCTGGTCAACTTTTGTATAAACCGTTTTTTATGTTGATGGGGTAGTTTAGAAAATATTTGGGATTATAGATTAAAATGGGTCACCCTGTGTTGTATAATACCAGTGTCACGTCTTGGTTACGTTGACAGGTGGGCGAACACGGGAGAAAAACTTTGCACAAGCGCACTAAAGCCACTTTGAAGAAGAGATATATTTAGGTTGGGTAGTAGCGCCACCAACGAGAAATGACAAAAACACTAAAATCCAGCTAAAGTCACTTCACATTGATAAAAAGCATCCTTTAAAAGTAAAACCCGACACAAAACTGAGCCAAAAATCACGGTGTTAACCTATACTGTCACCCGAAACGGTATTTCCTAGAAAAAAATTTCACAGCTCCAGAAACGCGTGTTTCGACGACGGCGCCGTATTTGCCACTCAACTTTTGAGATGAAACCGCTGAATCGAGAAGCTTCTTTTAAGGCTGTTGGAACGGGGTGCACGAAAATTGCAAAATCTATGAAGCACTCAAAACTTATCAACTACCGACGATCACGCGGTTTTGAGATTTCAAAAGTGCCATTTGAAAATTTTCTTGAACCCGGAAGGGGTTTCGCAGTGACGGTAGCAGGGAAAGTCTCAGGGTCTTCGATAAAAAATCCTGTTACTGCTAAAAAAAAAATATGCCCGCTTCGCGGGCACATTCTCATTGCGCCCTGCGCGCGCGGCTCGCAAGTTTGAGCGCGCCTAGGGCGCGCGACTGTTGGTTCTCGCGCTTCGCGCTCGATAACGTATTTATCTCGCGCTACGCGCTCGGTCTCTATATTTCCACACATTTGTGCACAGATCTTCTGAAATTAAAAGTCAAAGCCTGAACAACTCTAATTTCATGGTTGTGAGTTCTCTATTGTTGAAGCTCCTGCGGCTTTAACGAACACATTCTTATAACGTATCTCGTGCTTCGCACTCGATTTTATCCAAAATGTGAACTTTTCTACATTATGTTCAACACTATTATATCTAATGTACATTATATTTATTTCTGTACCTCTATCTGGTACTATATGAAGAGGGTTCTCAAAGCACTTACGGCCTTGACGATTACATTCTCATTCTCGATTGCTTTTGGAAAATAAAACCATGTGAAAACTAGTGAAAATTCTGATTAGAATTTTTTAATCTACCAGAAAATTTATTTTTCTACTTTTTGAAAGTTTTCAAAATTTTGAAAAGTTTATAACTTTTCGAATTTCTATCGAAATCAAAAATTTCATTGAGATAATTTCCAAGTCTTTCACCCATCTGTAAGAAACTTTCACAAAAATTTCTGAAACTGCAAAAAAAAATTTTTTTTCAAATTTTGCAAATGCTCTAAAATTTTTAATTTTGGTTGGAAATATTTGGTTAACGAACTTAACCTTCATTTCAATACCCTTAAAAAGTTGACCAAAGGCTGTCTCTATTGGACAAATCCTTCAAAAGTTAGCGTGGCTACAACATTCAGGTAACCATACAGACATACATACAGACAGACAGACACCGACCAAATTTTATGATTTTCGGACTCTGGGAGTGCCGGAACATAAAGATCCGTTAAAAACCAGAGATCGAAAATTTGGACGATTACAATACACTCTCATGAATGAGAATGTAATAAGAGTAAAGTGGCTGTAGCAATCAAAGCAAAAACGTGATGGGCTCACACCTGATGGTGCTGAAATCTCAACCGTTCTTAATCGTACGACGAAAATGCACTGTCAGTCGGTAACTGCAATTTTAATGCAAAATAAATTTCTCCTTAGAATCATGACCTTGGTCTCGAAATAGAAAAAAAATGCAAGTGAATGCTGTTGTGAACTCGCTGATAATAATCGATAATAATTTTGCAATTTTTTAGAAATTATTCATTGAATTATTTACTTATATTGTTGTGTTGTATCGTGCAAAAAACATATGAAGATAGCGCATTATGTAGAATCATATAAATCCTTTTCTAAAAAGAACAATTATTGCAGACAACTTCATATTGCGTTCCTCATTGTGAGTTACCTGTTAGCTAACTTCATGCGTAATGCGTAAACCTCATTGGTTAATCATTTGTTGCGAATTTGGAATTTGAGATTGAGTCAATATAGGCACTACCACAAGCGCACAACGCAAACTCCGTCAAGCGATAATCGATTAATTCAATGATCGAAAGCGAATGCGATTAAGTGTATTGTCCAACCCACACTATCCAACCCACTCATGGTCTAGCCGAAAAACGTTCCATTTTCGTCCAACTCGCGCATACCAGCTCCGCGGCCATCTTGGTTACCATTCAACACAACCTCTAGCTGTACATTTATTCAATGTGGCGGTGTAGCTGGTATCGTTGCTGATTGGCTGCCAGTGCTCCCAAATCTTGCTCCCCAACCGCACTGCGCATGTGTCGCGCCAAATTTCTGATTGGCTGCATATTTACAGTTAACAGAATAATAATAATAATAATAACGATATTGGCTGATTGGCTGCATATTTACAGTTAACAGAATAATAATAATAATAATAATAATAATAACGATATTAATTAACGATAATTAACGATATTAATTAACGATATTAATGTTGACATTATCGGCTTTCTGCAAAGGTGGTCTTGCTGGAACGGGTGGAATGTTCGCTGGAGGATGTTGCTCCTCTTCCTGTTGATAAAGAGCTTCATATCCGTTTTTCGCAAGAAGGATACCTGATCTCTTAAATACTGAGGCGTTTTATGAGCATATTCCGGGTGCATATTGCCCCAACGGTCATGTAACCTCTTCATGAATCCTCTCCGCGCCGGTGAGCTTCTTTGCCAACAGGTAAGAAGGTCCCTCCTTAGTTGCTCCGACCATTTAAATCGATGTTCTCGCGTTTGTCCGGGGTCGTTGCCTGGTCGTCGCCTCGGTTCGTTCCTATTGCCACTCCCAACTGAACCATGGCCTCCATCCGAGAGAGGCCTATTGTGGGTGGCACTGCGCGATACTTGTGTCGTAACCGCATAATTCGTTGCATTGGGGAGTTAGCCCAAAGCAACGCGGCTGACGCAGCTCTAAAAAAGTATCCAGAGGTGAAACCTTCATCTCCAACTGTCTGGTCTGCCGCGTAAGGTCATCCGCGGCTAGAGACCTGACTCCAAGGAACAGTGTTGCCCGATGTTCTCACGCGTAAATTTCCCGCTCTTGCTTACCTTCTAGGATAGAAGGAGCAGAAGCGGATGACGTACACGTTCCAGTAGCTTTGGGATTGGTTTCTTTAAGGGATCATGATCGAAGCTTCCGGAGCCTACAACTTCAAAAAAAAAAAAAAAAATAACGATATTAATTAATTATCATTAATAATTATATTAATATCGATAATATTGTTAATTATTATTAATTAATTATTAATTTATTATTATCAATTAAAAATCATAATATTATTGTTAATATTAATAATAATAGAGGAAAGGGCTCGAATTTGATATACCAACTCCTTTTCGATGGATTGCCGGGACTCTATGAACCGAAATTCGACCAACAATAGGTCATTCGAAAGGTTATTTAATAATCTTTCGGATGGTTTGATTGATTTTTTCAGATCATCAACAAATTTTTTTTAAATAAAGATTTTCCAAAAAACAAGTTTTTCGAAAATCGGCAAATGGTGGCTCTAATTTGATATACCTATAAAAACATCGAAATACATGAAAAATAAGCAAGTTTCCGATATGAAAATATTTATTAATATTATTTATGATGATACAAAGTATAATCGAATCTGGTATTTGACATTCTAAAATCTGCAAAGAAGACAAATTGGACAATAAGCGTTAGTATACACACTACACTCGTCATTGTTAGAATCACATGAATCCACACTAAACAAGCACAGACATACACACACATACGTGCATGAATACATGAACCCATTTTTTTAACATTCAGGAAGCTGAATAGTGTCTAACTGTGATTTTCTGGTATATCAAATTGGAGCCACCCATGGTATATCAAATTAGAGCCACCCTGTACAAAATGTTCATGTTTAAAAAGCAAAACCCATAAACAGAAGCATCTCCATATCTACCGAGAAATACTATTCCACTAACCCTACTTTACTACTACATACAACATTTATTGGAAAAACTACATTCCCGAAATCTCTCCACTTTACGACAAACATTTATCTATTTAAAAAAATGGCTTAATATCGCAGAATTGACTACAGTATTCAAACCTCCTTAGATTTTTAGAAAATAAGATACTACTTCTGGTTGTGTGAATAATGTTTCTGCTTCTGAAGCTTTTCCGGTAGATGTTAACCAAAAAAATATAAAATATTTGTTTGATTTTGACGGCAAAGTGCTATCTGCAGAAAAAAAGTTTTGAAAGTCTAAAAACCTGTCAACTTTGTTTACTCTTCATCAATTCTACGAGTACGTGGATTGTTTCCGGACTTTGCTCGCTATTTGTGAAGCAGTGAGATTTCACTTGTGAAATATATGCACATGGGACCTAAGTGAAAATTTGACTCATTTTTAGGGAAATACCACTGGTAGTCGAAGCAATTTTCAAGAAACAAAGTTTGCTAGTTTTCGCAAATGTTGAGATTTTTGGTTAGTTTTGTTACATGTTATGTAACCGAAATTCTGAGAGGAATCGAAAAGGGTGAATTTTGTTGTTAGAAATTGTTATTTTTTTATTTAAATCTTGATAACAAATTTTCCAGAAAGAAAGTTTTCTGGGTTTCGCGGGTATTGACATTTTTTGTTTGCTTGATCACAAGTTATTTAAAAGAAACTTTGCGAGGAATCGAAAAGAATTAATTTTGTTGGTAGAAAAGGTGTTGTGTTATTTTTTTCTTCTCAACAAATTTTCAAGAAAGAAATTTTGGTGGGTTTCTTCAATTTTCAGTTTTTTGTTTTCTTTGCTAGATCTTATGTAACATAAATTCTGAAAGGAATCGAAAAGGGTGACTTTTGTTGTTATAAAATGTGTTCTGTTATTTGAACCTTGGTAACGATTTTTCCAGAAAGAAATTCTGGTAGGTTTCGTAAATGTACAGTTTTTTGTTAGTTTTGTTACGTGTAAAAGAAATTCTGAGAGGAATCGAAAAGGGTGACTTTTGTTGTTAGAAAATGTGTCTTGTTATGTAAATCTTCATAACACGATTTCAAGAAAGCAAGTTTGCAGGGTTTCTCGAATGTTCATGTTTTTGTTAGTTTTGTTACAAGTTATGTAACAGAAATTCTAAGAGATAAGTTTTTTTGTTAGCTTGACCTTATTGTCAAACGTTAAAGAGAAGGATCCAGCATTTAAAAAGTTGTAGAGGTTTGAACTTTGTGTTTTGCAATAAACAATGGGAGAGCGATAACTCGTCGGGGAATTACTTAATACGGGAGCAGAAGTGTGTCGCCAAAAAGCACACACAATCTTAGGGGTCGTGCACATAATACGTAACGCGTTTGCCTTTTCTTAATATCGTTGTATCCCTTTTGGCTTCATGGAAATTTTATTCTCGTCTTTATCTAAACAAAAGAAAAATGCTTTACTTATTACAGTACCCTCCCACTTATCGCACTACCAGATATCGTGACTTCCGCTACTTGTTTTACTCCCACTGCCGACACATGCAAGCGCACGCATTAAACAAAATGCTCGCGCGTAAACATAATTTTTTTTTGTATTGACATTTAATGTAACCTACTAAAGAGGTTAATATCTAATTCTTCCTGTAATTGTAAGTACGTAATTTATACATGGCTAGCAATTCTAGACCGAAAAAGAAAAAAACATAAATGTCTTTTTGGAGTTCTCAAGCATTAAACTGTTTTTCAAAGAACACTTATAAGAAAACACTACGCTTTTTAGGATTCGTAGCTAAAATTAGTATAATAAACTCTGAATATTCTCTACTACTTGTTTAATCAACTGTTAAGTTTTGACATTGACTTTTTTGAATAGATTCGATTTTCTCAACCAATCGCACAACTTTTTGCTAGAGGACTTTTTTTGTTCACTGTCACATAGTACAAGGGGTTGTATAGGTGGTGGGGCACCCTGCATATCAACATTGAAGTTTCCTGGTCTTTGTTAAAACAACAGCTATTTCTGATACAAGTGCGCGAAATAGGTGATTGCTTTAGGTGGATTTCCGTATGGGCGACAGAAACGCGCGACTGATTTGCGCGAAACAAGTCGTGCGATTAGTGATTCATGGTGGATTTCCTACGGGACAGATTAATTTTCAACAAGATACATACTTTTTTAACAAAACACATACATTTTCGACATAACACTTTAGTATTCAACCAAATAGTTCACTGTGTTTATATTTTTTTCATTCCCGCAAATTTTCAACTAAATAGAGGAATTTTTAAGCTAAAGCAGATCAATTTTGAACCAAAAATTTAGTGGATAATTTTGTACACAATTGTTGAACTTTTAAGCCAATTAGATGAATTTTTTTCTTTTTTTTTTTAGTTTAAAGTAGTTTTTAACAACAAAAAAAGTATTTCTGTCTAGTTGAATTGAAGTAAAGATAGTTGGATCCTGAATCAAAACGATGAATTTTAAACAAAGAATATTAACTTTCCATAAAAAGGACCGAAAATTACGCGAAAATACCAGAGTTTTTAACCAAACAGCTGCCCGTTTTTACCAAAAAGGATCAAATTTGTAACAAAAAAAAAGTAATTTTCAAAACAAAAAAAGCGAATTTTCTCCATTACATTGAGAAGCCTGAGGTAATATAAGTAGGCATTTTTATAATTTATAAAAAAATAAACAAATCCAAATATACGTTGAATTTCATTTTTAAATCTTTAAAAATTTTAGGCTTTTGAAATTACGTTGAACATACGTTAGTCATACGTTGGATATTTTGTAATTCAGGGATAAGATTGTGAAGCCTGCGATAAATAAATAGAAATTTTTATAATTCATAGATTGAATACAAATTTTTAAAGAAACATTGCATTTCATTTTTATAACTTCAGAAATTCTAGGAAAAAGTTTATTAATTTTGTATCATCAATAATTATAAAAGTCGCGCCGGCTGAGCGGCTGGACTGCTTCTCGAGCAGAATCTAGTTCCCGCGATTTACAGCCGCCCTTGGGGACCCTACTGTCGCGTGTCGGGTTTCGCGTATGAGGAAAGGGTGCCATAAGATCCAATGAGAAGCAGTTATAATCTGAAATGCGCGATTTGATTCGCGCGACCTAAGTCTTCCATGCGGAAACCCACATTTACAAGTGTGAATCCCTCAGCATGAACCGGAGGCTCGAAGCACGAGTCGGGGGTTATCGCACAAGCTGAAGGCGAATGCTGAAATCGCACGAGCCAGCAATCTCCTATGCGCACATGTATCATACGCTATTTTTTTGCAAGAACCGTCTGAGAAAGTTGGATACTAAATGCTGTTCCGAAGCAGTGACATTAAGAGCCCGGTATCATAACCTCCAAACTCTTCTGGTGTTGCAAAAAATGTATTATCCAATTAATATTTGTTTTTTTTTACAGGAGAAGTACAACCGACCACATCAATGCGCACTTTGTCCAAAAGCTTTTGCGCAACCGCAATCTTTAGCCAACCACACGGAGCGTCACAAACGCGTAAAAGACACTCAGAAGCGATTCCTGTGCGAAGTTTGCAGCAAATGCTTCGCTCAAAGTGGTTCCCTCGTCGCTCACATGCGCACTCATACCGGTGTTAAACCATACGTTTGCAACGTTTGTACTAAAGCATTTACGAAAAGCACTTACTTGCAATTGCATTTACGAACTCATAGTGGAGAAAAACCATATATTTGCCAATACTGCAGCAGAGCTTTCGCCCGAGCTAATACTTTGGCTAGACACATAACGATGCATACAGGCGAAGCAAAATATCATTGTCAGATATGTATGAAGTCCTTTAGGCGATTGACTTCCCTTAATGAGCATACCTATACTCACACTGGTCAGAGGCCTTATGCGTGTAAGATATGCGCAAAAAGATACAATAATGCAGGTTCTTTATATGCTCATACCAAAAAGTGTAAGTCTCAGCAACAATCCGGCGTTGCACCGACGTATGCAGTCGGCACTGAGTCGGCGGTTAATAACATTCAGAACAATGCAGTACCTTCAATGATCATATACTCTCAGAAGAAGTTATTAGAAACATCTGCAGTCGGTCAAGTAACACCTACATCTCAGTTTATGGTGGCTAATGTTAACAATCAGAAATCGCTGACCACTAACATTATTCAACCGTTCACAGTTGAAGACCCAAATCTTTACGCAGTAAACACAAAGCAGTTTAAGAATTCGTACTACGCAATATATCCCAATATGTAAGATACTTTTTTATAACGTTTAGCACAGCGTTGCAACAATCTGTCCAGAAAGAGTAGAATGAAATCGCACTTATGTGTACTTTTCAATTTTCATTCCAGTTTTTATTAATTTTGTTATAAAACTCAGTACTAAATGTATTCCATGATTTCGTTTTTATCTTAGAATTATTTTCAAGTCGCTTATTTTAAGACAACACCATATATATTGTGTAGTTTGCAACGGAAAAGTGATGTTAAAATAATTGTATTTTAACATTGAAGATTTTTCATGTTCAGTTAACCGTGAATTAACAATATTAGTTAATCTTTGGGAATATTGTTAATAACAAAATTAAAATATTAGAACTATATTAAACTGGTCTATTGAAAAAGTTGTTATGGGTCATCTAAAGTATGTCACTAAGAATTTTGCAAAACAAAATAAATAAATAAAACATTAGTTAATCCTTATACCAATAACTCCAAACTAGAGGTTTGAAAATAATCTTATTTAAGTGAGAAAAAAGGAATATACGTAAAGACCAAAACAGGTTTTTCAACAAGAGTTGCACCTAGGCGCGGCTACCGAGAAATCGTAATATTTGGACGTTTTATCATACTGTTGAACAATGGGAAATCTATTTTTAAAATTAAGACTTCCAGATATTTTACGCTAGAACATAGATACACACGAAAAATTAAAAACCATTGGAGATTACTTCTAGAAGATAAAAATGTTGATTTATCATCTTAAAGAGTACCTTTTTTTCTTAGTCATACTATTTTTAGTACACATATTAGTACATACTCATAAATATTTTATTACTTCGTCATACTTAGTCATAAATATTTTTCTAAGTCATAATTTAAAATCATTGGAGTCACTTTTGATGACCCAATAGCAATTTTGCCGATAGGCCTTTTTAACATTTTTAATATTTCTGCAAACCCTACCCGTGTAAAAGTATTTCGTCACGGATTTCTTATTGGTGAGGGGCAATCAAGAGATTTTTAATACTTGTTGAAGACATTTACAAAAACTGGCTTACGAGATGGAGCCAGATTTTATTTTATATCTTGAACTAGAAAAAAGGTTTCCAATGCTTACCAACTCTGCCGAAAATGGTCATCCTAAATATCATAAAAGTTAAACATTATTTATGTTTAAACAATGTTGTAAATTTATTATACAGTATGGATATTAAATAAATACATCCTATTCCATTTATTGTTTCTATTACATTTGTTTGCCGGCAATTCCAAAAATATTGTCTGTTTTTCTGTATTTCTTACGGTTCAATAGATACTTATAGAAAACTATAATTTTAATATTTTTGAAGCAAACTTTAGATAGCTTTAGCCGCCAAGAGCTACATAATCTGATATTTTTGCTTTTAAATCGCTGTTATAAAAATAAAAAATAAATTATCAAATTTACGTTCAGATTATCGGGTCCCTATTTTTATTGGCCTAAAGCCCTAAATGACTTACTCCAGCGAAAACTCCAGTTAAGAAATAACAGAAAGGTTCATGTTTAAGAGGCAAGATCCGTTATGGCATAACCATAAACGATAGGCAAATTTTGATATCTATAAAGTCTGGCTCATGAGAAGTAGTTAGACTCCAGCATCTTAACGACAAACTCGAGACGAAATATTTTTATACGTCCTTACCGTGTAAAGAATGGAATAAATTTTTGTACTTATATATTTTTTTAAAGATAGGAGGCCGTGCACATGCCACGTGGATAATTAGGGGAGGGGGTGACAATATTCCACGAGGGGGCCGGGGGGGGCGTCAAACAGCGTTTAAAAATTGTCCTTGTGGTATATGGACGCATCTCTTTGGAAAGCTTTTATACTGAATGACTAGTATATGGATCATTTCAAATTAACTTCGGAATTCGACACAGGTAAACTTTTCATTTCAAAGTTGTCAATTATAACATATTGCTATGCCAGGATGCTTAAGAATGCTTTTTTAAGTATAATGAGAGTAGTAGTAACAAATAATATCCGCAGTAGTTGAGTTTTAAACACCGATCTTCTTTTTGAGGTGGAAATACAGTACCGTTCACGAGTATGAAGACACCTAAAAAAACTAGCGTCTAAAAACATGCACTAACCTCTCGTAGGATATCTCCAAACCAATGTTGGAAAGTTGATTATCTTTCACGTAAAATCAGCCCTTTTTAAAGTTTTCTTGATAAATAGAGACTGACTTATTGGAGGGGAAAGACCAAGGTTATTTCTGATTTTTTCCTATTTTCAAGATTCAAATTCAACTCCTGGCCAAATCTAGGAAGTTAATGGTAAAAACTCAAAGGCTGAAAAACATGAACCTGGAAATCATCTCGTGAAAATGAGCCCGAGAAACTGTTAAAATTTTAACTGGTTCTCGAATTATCAAAAAAAAAAAATAGAGGCATGCGCAAGACGAAAGTCGCTCGGGCAAGCGGCGACTGCGGTGTCTTATCTCTTTTCCGTGAATTGACAAAGGACAGATGTGATCGAGCACCGCTCAACCGTGCGATTTTAGTCTTGTACGTGTCTCTACTTTTTTTTACGAAAATTCGAAAACCAAATTTTTTTAAATTAGCCCGGTTTCTCTCACGTATTAACTCAGTCTCTGATACTCCTGGACGGTACTGTTTATGAGTTGAGATTTTCTTATTTAATAAATTAATTTAAATGGTTTCTTTTCAAAAAGATGTATGTAATATTGTTTGAAGATACATTTAGGAAAACTGTGGAACCTATCAATTTAATATGATAGTGCTAAACATAATAAGAATAAGGCTAAAAGGTTATAAAGGCATTTATATTTTTCATTTTTGAATACTAGATGCTAATGAAATACACCTACGATCCATTTTCTAAGAAAAAAGACCGTAAATTCTATAGAGATGGACATAGTTAAGAGTGGACGTAGTTGCATTTTCACTATATTTCTCAAATAACATTTGTGTTAATAATTAATTAATTAATCATTCTAAAATTAATAATTAGTAAATAGTTGTGTTAATAATTGAAAAAAAGGTTGAATGGAAAAGAATAAACTTGGGGGGAGGAGCAGATTTAAAGTTTACTAGTTACAAAACACGTTTTCGTACATTTCGAAGAATTTCTTTCAAGAAAGTTTAATTTGAACAACAGATAATCTAGCCTTTTATTCTCAAAATATGCGTAAGAAACTGCGGTGGACATGGTTGTTGCTAATGTTTTTGAAAAGGATAAATATGTCTGTTCAAAATTATTTAAAGAATTTAAATTATTAAAAGCAATTTTTTGATAGTTCTAAATTGTTTTCAAAGTAATTATAAAAAAAAAATGTAATATAACTATGGGGATGGCGATTTGTCAAGCTCGCCTTAGAGGGCAGCACCGTGAGTGGAGATATACCTTGTACACAAGAACAAGGCATTATTTACGGTTTCCTTAGTTTTTTGTTATTTGGAAAGCGATTTGCCCACCACTAGCGACCCTAGCGGCTGCAAATGTCAGTCGCCGTCCCCATAGAATGTTTAGGAAAACTAATCGAAGTCTTTAATTTGAACCAGGGGACAAAGCACTTCATTCAAGCACGATATTTTAAAATGAAATACTGCTTAATCAAAATCACCTTTAGTCTTCATTTTTTCTTGATTTTCATAGTTTAGGACACAGTTTACGAAAAAAAAAAATATTTCAAGCATCAAGGTATGAAGTTTGCGTGGAACAAGAATTCCGGAGTTAGTTTCACGGAGAAAAAAATATCGCATCTGTCGCTGTCAGACCAATAGTCATCTCTGTTCGGACAGCATTCACAGTTTGCTTCTCAACTGAGTCGTAAGAAACAGCTAAGGCTGCTATGCGGACAGTAAAGATTGGCATTATTCACCAGGGTCGAACCGTGGTGATCGCTGCTACGACAGATCGCTTTATTATTGTAAACCACAATTATTGCACCGACGTTCCAATTATCTGACATTGAATTATAGATTTTATAACTTTTATACTAGCTAGCAAACTTTTTATGAATTTTTCATAATGATTTTGCTAGAAATACATTTTTGCACCAAAACATTTACGGAACAAATTTTTCTTGAAAGTTACACCAGAACATATTCAAATGAACGTAGCAGTGGTAGTCATTAGAATTTCACTCACCTTCATATATTCTGATTTCATGTTCTGTCTGTATACGTGCATAATAATTGTTGTATTATGAAAATTCTCAATATTAATGACAAATTTCTTTCGAGTCATAAAAATCTCACGTATTTCAGAAAATTTTCACTAAAAGTAATTGATTACATCTCAAAATCATAAGACCAAAGTACATTTATGAATCATAGTTATTGGAATATATTTTGCTTTATACAGGGTGTACCAGACTCAAGTGTCCGGACTTATATAGCCATATAAAAATGAAAAAAATAAATAGAAAATTCCTTTTCCAAAAATCAGTTGACGTTTTAGTTTTTTAGTTATAAAACATATAAGCTGGACCAATCAGGAGCGCCGTATAAACAGCCGTGTGTCCGTGAACCAGATTTCAACGCAGTGTCATCGAAGTGAGCGCAGAGGTGGGGTTAGCGACGGGAGAACACTACGTTGGAATCCCGTCCACGCACACACGGCTGTTTATACGGCGCTCCTGATTGGTCTAGCTTAAATGTTTTATAACTAAAAAACTAAAACTTTAACTGATTTTTGGAAAAGGAATTTTCTATTTATTTTTTTCATTTTTATACGGCTATATAAGTCCGGACACTTGAGTCTGGGACATCCTGTGTGTGTGTGTATATATATGTGTATATATTGGTGCAAGGAACACGTCAATTATTCACTTGTTTGCCATCAATTTTATTGAAATAAATATGAGAACGATGCGCATTGGAAAAGCGACAAAAAGACTGCCTGTGAACAGTAATACGATCTGTCGTAACAGCGATCACCGCAGTTCCAGTCCGTAATAATGTCTGTCAGCACAGTAATGTTTACGGTTTCTCGATCGCTGTCGGAGACAGTACGGATTACTGTGAAAACCTGATTCGACCAGTGTCTTTTTTTCTCCGTGTCAAAATGAGCTATACGTCTATGTGCGAAACGTGAACTCCCCAAAGTTCACAAGTTTAAATGCTACAACAGTTAATTTAGTCTTCTATAAATTATATGTAAATAGGATTAATGTTTCATTTATTAGTTTCGCAATTATTCTTAATTCTGTATCAAACAAAGTGAGGATCGACTACTCTGCAAAACAATAAATACGTGTAATGTAGATTAAGTGTGTTAATAGTCCATGGAATGAAGGATTTTTTCAGGTTAGGTGCAGCGTGCGATCATTGTAGAACGCACGCTATTCGCACGGCATGCGCAATATACCACAATGCGCACGGACATCAGATGTGAAATATGGCATATTCCGTGCATGCGTGATGAAAATACAATTTTGTAAGTCTATGATTTAGATGGGTTCATAAATTATCTTGTAAAGTAATAAAACCCGGCCAAAATAGCCATTTTTGAATATCTAGTTAGTTTTGCAAAAATGCATGTTTGAAAGCCTCTGAAAATATTTGTTTTGGCGTGCTGAATAAGTGTGCAAAATTTGAAATGAAAATATTAAATATTTTTGGAGAGAAGCTATTTGTTCTTTAAAGACTGACTGCTTTCAACGGAAATAATATCTGGGGCAGCGGTTGCAAATCAATAAAAGTGGACGATTTTGAATACTAACAGTTATACTGCCATGTGCACGTTGAGGAAAATTGATTTTTCTAGACTATTTTAGTGAAAACTTGCTGTGAAAGGGTGTACGTTTTACTGTCATAAACAAATGTAATAGGTTAGTTAATTTTTATCTTACAAAATACGGGCTGGAATCATTCCATAGTTAGCATTTTTTACAATATTCAGAATAAATTCTGTAGGTTGATTAGGTCGGGAGACGATTTTTTTTAGAAATAATTGTAGATAGTGTAGACGGATACTTATACTAATCGTAATAAAAATTACAAAGAAATTAGTTGTAAATTTCCTGTTTATAATTGTAATAACTTTAAAAATATCGTGAAGAAATCAATATATAGAGATTTTTTTTAATCGTGGATAAATTTTTGTACTGATTATAAATTCTATATCAAATCTCGTTAATATTACATACAATACTTCAAATGTAAGTGTATTTCTCAATTTCACTTATTTCACAATTAATGAAGTTTTTTTTTTCTTCACACACACATGAAAAACCGTCGATTATACACCGTTTACAGACATTGTAGTATATTCAACGTCTATAAACGGTAGGCAATCTGTGGTTTTGCATTGTAACTTGTAAAGAAAAATATTTTTTGCAACACCCACCTCAAAAGTTGACGTTTTCACGCTTGTGAATGGTGTCTTAAGGACTTGATTTTAGCAGACTGTGCGCGAAAGAATTTTCGCGCATGCGCAGTTTGAACATGGCTTACTTTAGACAATGGTGAAAAAGCTGTGCATGCGCACTTTCGAAATGAGGTACTTTAGACACTGGCATAGGTACATTTAAACACTGGTGTTGGTATCTTCTTGAAATAAATTAAGATTTAACTTGAAGAAATGTTTTAATGGCTGAAGTTTTGTTTTTAGGGTTCCGTAGCCCCCCCGCCCCACGGGGAAAAAGAGCACAAACGCCAACATTTTTTAAAATAATTTTCTTCTCAAAATTTTTTTTTGTCAATCACCTATTTTACCTATTTTAGTCAAAATGTTTGTGCATGTCTCACCATTACAACTTGAACATATGAGAACGACGCACACCGTGGTTTCAACAACCGCAAGTGGTTCTTTTTAAGCCAGTTTATTTTTAAATTATTTAAATGCTTAAAACCAATAAAATACAGCTTTAATGAACAAATTACTTCAGTTATTGTGAAATTAATAAAAGTAAACTCACATGTAAAGCATTCGATGAACTTTTATGCGAAATAAATTTCAGCGCGAGCTGTGTATGTTGAAAATCACGGGTGCAATAGTTCAAACAAAAATCTCCAATCCTACAAAGACGGAAAGCAAATTTTGTTATTAAACTCAGGCAAAAATTGTAATTTTCGAATGGCTGTAGTCCCCATTTTTTAAGATAAAGTTAACGAAGTTCTTACATTTGTTTATGAGACAAAAACATGCTATTTTTCACCAAATTAATTGGGATAAATAATTTTCCTCAAAGTGCACATGAAAGTACAACTGTTTGGAATAAAATATCGTCCACTTTTATTGCTTTGTGAACGCTGTCCTAACTTTCATTTCCGTTGAAAAGCGTGAAGTACTTTTAGAACAAATAGCTTCTCGCCAAAAAGGAGTATGATCTTGAGCTCAAATTTTGTGTACTTTTTTCGGCATACCAAAAGACGTATTGTCAGAGACTTTGAAACAAGTACCTACTTGCAATTTTGCAAAACTACACGGGAAAAAAAATACCGCATCTGTCGCTGTCGGAACAGCAGTCATGTCCGTTCGGACATCATTCACAATTTGCTTCTTAATTTAGTCGTAAAAAGCAGCTAAGGTAGCTATGCGGACAGTATAGATTCGAGTTTGCACAGTAATCCTTACGGTCTCAGACAGCGATTGAGGAATCGTAAGCATTACTGTGCCGACAGCGATCATTGCGGTGTAGAACAGCGGTGATCGCTGTTACGACAGATCGCTTTACTAATTTCAACCGCAATTATCGCACAGACGTCTTGTATTCTTCGCTGTTAAGAACCGTAAATGAAATGGTCCTAGTTATTTGACATTGAATTATAGATTTTATCACTTTTATTCTAGCTAACAAACTTTTTATGAATTTTTCATGTTGATTTTGCTAGTAATACACTTTTGCACAAAGAAATTTGCGGCCAAAATTTTTCTTGAAAGTTACTCCAGAACATTTTCAAATGAACGTAGCAGTGGGAGTCATTAGAATTTTACTCACCTTCATCTATTCTGATTTTATTTTCTTCTTTATACCTGCATAATAATTGTTGTATTATGGAAATTATCAATATTAATGACATTTCTTTCGCGTCATGAAAATAACATGTGTTTCAGAAAATTTTTACTAAAAGTAAATGATTCTTTATAAGTACAAGTTTGTCAGTAGGACAACCGCGAGATTTCGCCGGGAGCGGGTGCTAATCTGAAATACTGCACCCGCTCCCAGTGAAATCATGGTCAAATTATAGCCGCAACCACGTCTCACGACCATGAGATAGGTGGTTACAGTCTGCGACGGACTCAATACGATGATCAGGCAAAAGTCTCGTGCACCCCAAGGATACGGAGCGACCCAAGGACGACCGCCTTCTGCATCTTCCCCGATATTAACTAGTGATAGCTTGGCACATCCAAGAGCGCCGATGATCAGGACGATTAGCTTAACAGAATATTCCGGGTATAACCGTCGCAACTCCCTTACAAGGTCTTTATACCTTGCTTTCTTTTCATTCTTCTTGGCTATGATGTTTTTGTGAGCTGGTGCCGAAAATTGGATAACGAACATGGTTCGCTTCTCGAAATCGAGGAGAACTATGTCAGGCCTTGACTGCGGAACAGAAACAATTGTCGAGAATATGAAGTTCCAGTGTATGCGTCACTTCTCATTTTCGACAATTGACTCTATTTCTCTAGGAGCGTTTAGCGGAGCGGTATTATGGCTAATGCCGTAAAAGTGACAGAGATGGTAATAAAGCACTCTTAGGGCCGTATTGTGCGGCACTAAGGTCGTTCCCGCATGAGTTGGACAACAAGATATTATGTGTCCTAGATACTCGGGGTGTGCATGACACCCTCTGCAGCTATCATCGGGTATATCTTGGCTTAAAATGTGGCCACGCTATGCTAGAGTGGAAACGACACCGTCCTGACATGCCCAAATGAAACCTCCCGTGCCTGACTTCAATCCGGGTGATTTAAGGAAATCAAACATTAGCTCATACGACATCGACTGTTCCTCCACATTTCTGTGGAAGGATTAAGATCCGGGCCTTCAGGAGTGAGTACTCGAGATGGATAAGATCTGATGAATTTTTTCTCACCCTTGATATTAAAGTCAAGGCCGAGTGTTTCGGCAGCCTCCTCCTCTGCTTTGTACAGAAAAGCTCCTTTGCCCATTTCTTCGTGTTCCCTTACCATTTTAATTAGAGCGTCTTGTCCGTTTGCGACTATGTGAGCTGTACTCAGAATAATCCTGTTGTGAAGACATTCAAGGTGAGTTGTACAGCCGCGGAATAGTAGACTTAAGGTGCATACTTTTGTTCATGTTCAAAACCTTTCGCGTCCTGATATCGAGGCATTTGAGCTCGTCCTTTGTCCATGGAAGCACTCCAAATGAATAGAGTACTACCGGGACGGCAAGCATGTTCGTTGCAGATACTTTGTTTCTCACCGACAGTTCAGAAGAACAAATCCGTCGGATGAGACGTTTGTATCTGCTACGGAGAGTATGCTTTATAGATGTCACGTCCTGAATGCGGCTCTGTGGCACGCCCAGGTATATATAAGTCTCTCCAGCGCCAAGGTGTCGTATGGGGACGGCGATTTGTCAAGCTCAGCTGAGAGGGCAGCACTGTGAGTGGTGATATACCTTGTACACAAGAACGAGGCATTATTTACGGTTGCCTTAGTTTTTTCTTATTTGGAAAGCGATTTGCTCCTTTATTTGTCAAACCAAATGCCACATGCAGACCTGGCATTTCGAAAATAGTGCTTGAAGCAATCACCTCAAAGCTGCATTATGAAGGACTGATATAATTCAAATAGCAGACGTTACCACCGTTGGAACTGTCGTCTTGTGTATCTCCGCGCGCACTATCGAACCTAGCGGCCACAATTGAACCGCCGGATCGTAGAAGGGCATATAAAGTCTGATCGCTGGTGGTGGGAGGCCCCCCGGCATTTTTAAAAACATTTGAAAATTTTAATTTTTCAAACATATATTCTTATTCAAAACTCAAATGCGCATCTTTTTCCCCTCTTGAAAAAAGTTGTAGCTCTGTGCATTCTTGAAATAATTCCAAAAAACACGAATTTTGAAAACTGAAAAAATTCGGTTTTTTCTCACTTCAACTCGCTCTAATTCACAGAATGTTAAAGATTTTTGCTTCAAATTTGGAGGAATTATATTTCAAAGTGTACTTTAAACAGTAGAGTAGTTTAGATTTATTTTTTTTGTTATGAAAAATTGTTAATAATGTTTTTCTAGGTAATTATACGAAAATGGTTCCAATATTTTCAATCGCGAAGTCTATCGACGTAAGTTTAAGCTATAAAAAACCTTCCAGCGGATGAAATGTTCATTAGAATTTGTAGAAGTTTTATGTGAAGTTTCACACCAATTGAACAAAGTGTTAATAACCTACGAGTGTTTTATTCTCTCGAGCAACGCCGCGAGCACATTACTCAGAGGCGCCTTTTAGCTGGATAGGCACGGCCGTCTACGAAAGTTGGAAAATTGTATTTTTCAACATCACTTACTGTGTTTCTTTATAATATTGTAAGAAATTATTTCTAGCATTAAGTATAAACTGGTTAATTTTGGTATGTAGTTCATAGTTTTCGAATAATAATCATTATGCTCTCTTTCTTTCTCCTTTCTTTCTCTCTCTTTCTTGCTCTTTCTTTCTTGTACGTGTTTTTCTTCTACATATTTTTCTTGGAAGTTTTTGTAAACATAGACAAACCCTTTCGCCCTAAACAGAGAAATAGAAAATTTTGACAAATTTGCACATACAAATCTTCAGAATAGATTCGTACATCGTATGGATAAGAGCTTAGACTCAAAAAGTGCATTTAAGTCTAGTGAATTTCAAAATATAGCTGAATAAATAAATTTTTTAAGTGATTTAAAATGACATCTACTGAATGCATTCCCCGTGGTAGAAAAAGATCAAGGAAGGAAGAAAACTGGAAAGAAAATGTTCGAAAGACAAAGCGTGACAAGGTATAAAATTTTGTTAAACAATAAAAGTACCTTCTATATCTTATATTCTTATTTATAAGAAAAATCAATGAAATCATTTAATTAACTAAGGGAGTTTTCAATGAAATTATTATGCTTTTTTATATAATATTATGAGCTGATGTTATTAAATTTATTTCATTTAATCATTTAATTTATTCACATTTTTTAAAATGAACATATAATTTCCTGAAGACTGAATTTGTTTTTTCTTTATTATTAAAAAATTATTATGTGTTTATGTAAGACGTAAATTCAATTGTTTAGGGTGAAGAGTATACATCAACTAGCCTCAAACTTGTAAAATCAAGATCTTTCGAGCCTGTTCTATCCTGCTGTACATCGCAGAAGGCTAAAAGGCGCCTCTGAGTAATGTGCTCGCGGCGTTGCTCGAGAGAATAAAACACTCTTAGGTTATTAACACTTTGTTGAATTGGAGTGAAACTTCACAGAAAACTTCTACAAATTCTAATGAACATTTCATCCGCTGGAAGTTTTTGATAGCTTAAACTTACGTCGATAGACTTTGCGATTGAAAATATTGGAACCATTTTCGTATACTTACCTAGAAAAACATTATTAACAATTTTTCATAACAAAAAAAAAATCTAAACTACTCTACTGCTTAAAGTACACTTTGGAATATAATTCCTCCAAATTTGAAGCAAAAATCTTTAAGATTCTGTGAATTAGAGCGAGTTGAAGTGAGAAAAAACCGAATTTTTTCAGTTTTCAAAATTCGTGTTTTTTGAAATTATTTGGTTCTCCAAAGCGTCATCAATCTCTGTATGCACCTCACGATGTGTGGACTAACCTGTAAGCTTTCCAACAGACAAATGATAAGTCTATGGGAGGTTGAATCGAAAGCTTTCCGGTCATCCATCCAGGCCATCGTCCATTTGTCCAAACAATCCTATCATTTAGGATAGCTCTGAAGATGTTATACAGCGTGTTCAGGCAAGTTATTGGCCTGTAATTCTTGGGGTCTGCTAAGTGGCCCATCTTCGGCCGCAGCATTGCGTGCCCTTCCACCAACCACTCCGGAATAGGCTCTTCCGACTTAAGGTATGAGGCGAAGATGCGGGCCAGATGCTGGTGGGTTGAAGGAAACTTCTTCCACCAGAAGGTCTTGATACCATCTGGTCCCGGCGCAGAATAGTTCTTCATGCCTCTGAGAACTTTTCTCTCCTCCTCGGTGGTGATAGGTGGGCATTCCACCTCAGGTGTTATGAGGGCATTGCATAGCTCCTTGAAGCAATTGATGTATTTTGTGTTTTCTTCCAGTCGATGCTGAACTCTCTCCGCTCTAGACTTCTCCTAGGGTCAGATAGTGCCTATATTTTGTCAACAATATGCGGCTTGATGGTCAGCAGCTTTGACTTGATAAGTGTGTGATAACGGATCCGCACTTAGCGCACGAACCTTCGAACCTTGGCAGTGAATTTTCTGCCAGATATGATATAGTCAATCACAAACTGAATGTGGGACGCGTACTGCCTTGCCGAGTCTATCTTTGTGCTGAGTTAATGCATTCGCCTTTTGGTGTTATCATCAACCGTTGGTTTTGTTTTACGGTTTGCATCTGCCAAAGCTCTTGCTGCATTACACATGCTACAATTGATGGTCCAGAAGTCGGACTCTTCGAAAATCTCCACGAAGCTCATCATCCAGTTCAACCAGATCTTTTAACTTGAGAGAAACCTTAAGTGATGTTGATGTTTCTCCGGGTCCTGAAGCATCGCTCTTCCTCTATTGGATGCCTGCCTGCGGTTGGTCTCAGTGTGGCCTCTCTTTCTCTGTCGCCTGCTTGTTCTGGCAGCGGTTGAGTAGGTGCTCCGCTTATATAACCCCTTTTCCGGAGTTCCTCGGCACGGTCTCGCAGTCGTTTTTGCGAAAAATGCGAGAGCTCTGGGTGTTTCTCACACCACAGAGCATGTAGTCGCGCCATGTAACCTTTTCGTTCAGGGGCCATAGTGGTATCATAGCACTCCAGGAGGTCGTCCCTGAGTCGATCTGTCGACTCAAAAGTATTGAGATCTTGCCGGTCTATCGCATTGACTCCGTCTTTATTGGCTCCCCCAACTCTAGGGTAGTCGGCATTGTTGTCCGACTCATAGTCGGGAGCCCTGCGGTTCGATTGTTTTGAACCGCACTTACTACAACGGTATTTGGTGTTGTCATTGTCGTTCCCACGAGCAGCTAGGGAAAAGGGTTCGTCCATCCTTGTAGAGCTCCACATTGAAGGATAAGGCTGCATACTCTGGGCGGCTGCCCGGTATCCCAGAATCAGCGTTTGAGGCACATCACCCAGGTGCCATTCAGCTTTCGGCACGGTTGTTACGCCTCCGCTTAGGGTTTGTTCCTTCGGGACTATCCCTGGACAATTGTCCGCGACTGCTTAGTAATGCGTAATGCGGTAATGCGATCTGTCGTAACAGCGATCACCGCAATTCTAGGCCGCAATAATCGCTGTCCGCAAATTAATGATCACGGTTTCTCGATCGCTGTCGGAGACCGTACGGATTACTGTGAAAACCTGAATCTTTATTGTCCACATAGCAACCTTAGCTGTTTGCTACACTTTTTCGTTCACGAAGTAACTATTGCGGTGCGGACAGCGACCAGTGCTCTATTTTTTTCTCCGTGTAACTAGGTATTGTAAGAAATGGCGATTTTGGCGCCGTTTAATTACTATACAGGTAATAAATTAATTAACCAGTCTCAGTGTTCGACACACCGAATTGTACACTGAAAAAAATTTGGGCAAGCAGCTGTCTTCTGAGTGAGAACGCAGCGCCACCACGGCGGTCGGTTTAGCGGCCACACCACATTTGAGTAAGCAATAGTACCAAACGTGCGAGCAGATCCTTTCCCGCGTGTTGGGAACGCTGCAGTCCCACAAAAGAGAATGCAATTGCCCCATGGATCCAGAAATGTATTTTCGCAGACAATTGAGCTGCAGGTCGCAGTTGAGTTTTTTGACAGTGTAAACAATTAAGAACACCAGAAATCAATAACAGTCAGTGCCTAGATATAAATATGATGAAAATGAATTATCTAAAAGACATTTTATTGCCATAAAAAAATGTTATAAACTAATAGACATCTATCGAATTTTTACGAGGTAAAATACTTAACAATGTTATTTAAAGTGAAAAAATTATTTAAACATAAAATTCATGATTTTTATGAACAAATTATATAAATAATTGTTTTATAATCCTATCTTTTTAGGGCTGGAAACAATTTTTCTACCCAAAGTTGCTGGGAACGACTTATGATTTTTTTAGCCTGAAAGTTTTATTATAAGTCAAAAATTAAATTTTTCATAACAAATTGTATAAACAATTGTTTATATTCTTCCATTGTTACAGGGAAAAATGTATTTTGTTTATCAAAAACATTCTGCGAATTACTTTATGATGTTACTTGCCTCTTCTATAAAATAGTTTCAGTCTAATTCAACAATTTCAATTTTTATTAACAAGTTTTATAAACGATTGCGTGATAGTCGTGTATAAAATAGGTTTTTTTAAATAAAACTTGCTGCGACTGATTTTATGCTGGAAATGATGTCAATAATTCTAATTGTTATCATTGAATGAAACACATAGACAGTTTTTAATATAATTTGTTGAGAACAATTGAAACTATTAGCATAGAATAAACCTTTTCGGTTCACCGAAATTCGATAAGCATTTAAGAAATATTTTTGGTGTGCCCTGAAGAAACTACAAAGGACGCCTAATAGGTTCACCGAAATATGGTGAGCGATATGTCAAATATTTTCGATGTGCCTAGACTCTTCGTTAATAATAATCTTGTATGTTTATGTTTAACAACAGTCACTCACAGTACTTATTATGTCTTTTTTATGAATAAAGGATGAAGAATTTTCAACATCAGGTATAAAATAAAATTTTATTTATAAATCGATGGTATGTAATACAATAGCTCGAAAACCTTAAAAGTATATGTCAGTATACAAATGTAAATATAATTAAAAGATTCCTGAAACTTGTTCCAAAATCCGAAAAAAATAAGAGACATTTTTTTCTGGTTGATTCTCAAGCAATCTATTCAGATTATTACATTTCCGAAATAGCAAGAGATATAATTCAAACAACCATACGTTTCTAAAAAAGCTCATATTTAAAAACATACTTGGTACAGTATTTAAATAAAAATAGATTTTTTTTTACAAACTAAGGTAAAAAGTTGTCTCTATTTAAAAATTAATTTGTGATCGAAATGAAATCTGATTTCTTACGAAAAATTTCATGTACCGAAAACAGAGCTTAAAAAAATCACAAGTCAAAAATAGATTTTTAAACAACCTCCTTTTGGGATCATTCGAGACAAATACATAACAAAAGAAAAAAGAAGGAGAAAAGGAAAGAGTCAATCAAAATTTGAAAAAGACGAATATCCAACCAAATACTTAAATTTTCTTCCAAATACATGAGTTTTTAACTAAAATGATGAACCGTCAACCAAAAATTTATATTTTAATAAATCTGTTTGACGTTCAACTAAGTAGTATAATTTTCAACCTAAAAAGATAAATACTAAACAAAAAATGTAACAGTTCCTATTTCGATTAACGATAACAAATATAAAGATGAAAGAAAAATATAAAGATAAAGATTAAAAATAATTAAGAAAAGATTAACGTTCTTCACACAAAAAATACGAAATTTCTGCCTTATAGGTTATAGCTTGCAGGTTATGTGCTCGCGCCTGCTGACAAAGGCAGGCTTATATATTGATAAATTATTTACATTTGAGGTTATTGCGTAAATGCGAGAAGTTATTCTTCTCTAAGAATTCATCCAAGATCAAAAGTTTACTTGTAAAAATAAAATAAGCACGAATATATACGAAAAACCGTTTGTCGGATGAAACAAACTCCGCGCGAAACTCGGGTTTGGGATGCCGTTCTCCCGCCTGAACGGAGCGTTACTGTACCGACACTGTTGGGGCTACAGCTGTTCCAATGTGGGCACACAGCGTCCCCAAAAAGAGAGAGGATACGCACCAAGCTGCTGGCGAGCAGCACGCGACGCATTTGGTGTTGCAGCTCTATCACGTGGGCGAGCAGCTCGCCCAAGATTTTTTCAGTGTAGATCTTTTTAATATATCGTTTGCTCCACTGCACAGAGACCCAAGTTGTGTTCGTTTCGTATACAATTCTAAAAGGATAGGGAATCAATGTATTATAGAGATGTATATGGAGCGAAAAGAACTTGGAGCTATCTATAGTGGAGCCGTTAATATATAATTTATAATTACGCTCTTAGGCCTTCAAGTTTCAATGCTGCAGAAGTTTATTTAGTGTTCTATAAGTTATATGTAAATACGATTAATCTTCCATTTCTTAGTTTCCCAGTTATTCTTGATTTTATATCAAGCGAGTCGGGATTCATTACTCTGTTAAACAATGCATAAGTGTAGTGTAGATTAAGTGTGTAAATAGTTTTGACATGCAACCTGATTTGCCCATGTAATTCTAATAAAGCATTGTGACAAGATGTTTTACAATACGGATTCAATGATTATTATGTATAGAATATACATTTGGATAAGCATTACGTTATTTTATAATAAATGTTTTCATTAAAACGTGCATTTTTTTCCATCAGCTACTGAAAAAATTGTATGTATCAAAAAAATTAAATATTTTGCTTTCGTTTTTAGTTAGATCTAAAAAGTATCTGATAGATGTCAAAATAACTCCCGAGAAAGATGAATTCTAAAAGAAATGTCTTCAGTTCGCGCAAGGTATATGTCAAAGTAGGGAAGAATAATAGAGCAGTAAAAAATGCATATTGGTTCCACATACTGTAGAAGTCCGATAAGTTAGCGCATCGTGATGCCAGGAATTTTATGTTTCTCAGGTTAAAATTGTATATACATACGTTTATTTTGGAAATAGCTAATTATATTAATTTATTTCCTGTTTGCTAATGCGTTTAGAAAGTCTTACAAATAAAAATGCCTTTCCAAATATTTTCTACTGTTCCGTGAATTTCGAATTTCCTCCCATGAAATTTATGTATGTATGTACTTGTGATTCAAAAAAAAAAAAAATATGAAAAAAATTAATTGACTCTCCTATAGCATTTTTGTATCAAAGTTAATCCTTTAAATAAACGAAAAAAACTTGTAAGATTTAAAATTCACTTGGTAGACTTTCTTTTTTAGAATTGATACCACCACATGAAAAATATTTTTATTATGTTTTAGGCCAACTTTGTTCTTTTCGAAATACACATAGAGGTATTTATGTATTATAAAATAAAATCATTGTAGCTATTCTTATCAAGGATAATAAACGTCTGTGATTTCTAGCTTGCGCTAGGCCTTCTGCATTATAATTATAAACATCTTGCGACTTGCAGCTAATATTTCTATACTTTCACAGTAAAGTTTCACAAATTACTGAACATCTAATAATACTTTTAAGTTACTTCACAAAATTTTGTACTTTTTTGTTTGAGCTTAAGTTTTACATCTTCTAAGGAGACGAAGATTTTGATCCCTAATCCAGATTTTGTATCGTATCATAAATAACGCTTACAAATTAAAGAATAGAAAACGAAATGAAAAAATGCGTGGCTTTCAGTTAAGTTTTGTAACTTTAAAATATGTTATCGCACATTACATTTTTTTATATCCTGTACATACTTTGAATCACAGATTCAACAACTTGAATCTGTAAAGCCTTTTTATGGTGGCTACAATGCCTTGATCCATAGGCTGAATCAAACTATTTGTATTTTCAGGGAAAAAATCCACTTGAATTTCGCCTACTTTAAAATTCTCGCTGCTATGTTGACACGGCGCATTATCGAGAAGGAGCAAAGCTCTGCGTGATAGATTTTGTTCACCTAAGGAGGCTGTTACAACTGGTACGAATTCATCCTCAAACCACATCTTCAAAAATTCGGAACTCATCCATGCACTGTTTTGGTTCCTGTAATAAACTGGAAGGCTGTCTTGAGAGAGATTTTTCAGAGCTCGGGGGTTCTTGGACTTGCCAATCAATCTCAACAGCAGTCTACATGCGCCATCTACGTCAATGCGCACACCAACTGTATACCGGTCTTTACTGTCTTTGAAACCAGGAGCTTATCGCTCTTCAGATTCTGCTAGTGTTATTGCAGGAAGCACCTTGAAAAAGATTCCAAATTCTTCGAAATTGAAAATCTGCTCCAGAGTGAGACAATTTTCTCTCACTATTTGCGGAAATTTCAGCTTAAAATTTTCGGCTGCTGCAGAATCTGCAGACATCTTTTCACCTGTAATTTGTATTTCACGAATACCATGGCGAATCTTCCAGTTCCTAAGCCGTCACTAGCAGATAATTTTTCATCAATGTTCATATCATCGTGTAATTTCAGAGCCTTCGCTGTATATAAAAAAAAGAAAGTAAATGTTAATCAAACGAATGTTGTAGGCATTTTGAGGTTTTAGGCATTCGCAGTCAACTGCCAGCGTTCAGAAGAATTTACAAGAATGCTCAGCTATTTTTCTAAAGACCTGACATGTCTTAGGCATTGACAAAAAACCAACCATAGAGTATTAAAACACATTAAATGGCCATTTAAAATTTTATTTTTATTTTCATGTTCAAATAATTAATGAAATATACTTTTACAAAATAAAAAGAATGATAATTTTATGTCATATGTTTTTAAAGCCTTTTAATTTAAGTCCACTGTTTACAGGTTTCGAAGCTATACATTTTATTTTTCAATTCGGTCACGGAAAAAATGGATGGACAGATTTACCACTTACGTAACATACATCATTTGAACTCCGAACGCACTTTTTGTGGAATTTAGTGAATATTACAACGTAACATAGCCGTGTTTACAATTTTACTTGCACAAGTAACAATTTTAAATGGAAAAATTGATAACATTTCAAGAAAAAGGTTTGTTCAGAGTTGAAATGATGCATTTTAAATGATTAATTTAGCCATTTACTGAAAAATTAAAAGGGTCTAGCCGGATAAGATTGTCAAATCTGCCTTGTAGGGAACCTCTATAACTAAATACAACCTCATATTCGGCATGTATAGAAACCCCTTTTCCTAGATTTTCAGACCCCTAGATCCCCATGGGGCAACATGGGACACCATTGAGGGCTGGCGAGTTTTTTTGCAATATCTCGGACAATTTTTAAGCTAGGAAAAATAAAAAAAAAATAAAATTGTAGGATTTTTCAAGCCCTATAAACCTATAAAGCCGAAAAAATTTTTGGCGCGAAATTCAAATTTTTACAGGCGTTTGAAAACTTCAAAAATTTTTATATCGGAAACAAAGACCGACTCCTCGCTAAAAAAAAAATTATGTTATGTATTTTTGACTCAAAAATTCCTGTGATTTTTTTCAGATTTTTAAAAGTGGTGGAACGAACTAAAAAAAAATAAAAACTACTAAAAACCGCGTTTTTTGCCTCTAGCTCTTTCTACATAATTCCTACGATGAAACCAATCACATCATCGTATTCTACGTAAAAAATACAGCGAAAACGTGTATTAATTTTTTGAAAATAATTTTTGGCAGCCATTCAAAAATTCAGCAAATAAAAATGATGAGCCCG
>CAKNXH010057677.1:61385-81797 GCA_932178445.1 Andricus quercusramuli | reverse complement strand
ATAGAACGAGGTATCATTTCAGATTTTTCATTTGGATCATTTCCATTTTGGACTTTTGCACTTACTTTTTCAATTTCATTTTTCGTCTTCAATTTTCCACGAGTGACTACTGCACTCCATGTCTGCAATCCGTCTCCTTTATTTTGAGCGGAATTCAAAAGCCGATTTTTATTTTTCATTTCATCAAGAATCAAATCTGAACCCTTGTCAGATTTCTCATACTTCAGAGAGTTTAACTCTTCAAAATCAGGGGCTTCACATTTGTCCCTGCCTTTTCCTTCTATTGCTTCATAATTAATTTCTTCATCACATATCAGATCCACTGGATTCTGTAATTCACAAACTTCATCCAAAGTTCTTTTATCAGTATTAATGTTGTCCTTTTTAATATTTTCTTCGCTAAAATATTCGTTTTCTTCTTCTATAATAGGGTTCCTGGATAAAGCGTCGGCGTTCACATTCATTTTTCCCGCCTTATAAACAACATCAAAATCATATTCTGCTAGCCTCAGTCTCCATCGGGTTACTCTTGAACAAGGATCTTTAGAATTCTTGAACCAAACCAATGGTTTATGGTCGGTCACAAGGGTAAATTTGTGACCATATAAATAGGGACGAAACTGGGTTACTTCATAAACAATTGCAAGTGCCTCTTTCTCATAGGTATCATATTTCCGTTCAGTATCACTAAGGGCTCGTGACCCAAAAGATATTGGCTTATCTTTTCCTATCACACCTTGGGATAATATTGCCCCAATAGCATAACCAGACGCATCAGTTGTAAGAACAAAGGGTTTTGAGAAGTCAGGTCGTATGAGAACAGGTTCCTCACATAATTTAGCTTTTAATGTCTCGAAAGCAATTTGTTGTTTTTCTTCCCAGACGAAGGGTACATCCTTTTTTAAAAGTTGTGTTAATGGACTAGTAATTTTAGAAAAAATTTCCAATAAACCTACAATAGTATCCCGCTAAACCTAAAAATTGTTTGATGTTCTTCTGAGTTTTCGGAACAGGAAATTTTTGTACGGCTTGTATCTTTTTAGGATCAGGGCGAACACCGTGTTCATCAATTATGTGTCCTAAATATGATACTTCAGGTCTTAAAAATTCACACTTATCAGGCTGCAACCTTAAATTAGCATTACGAAGTCGATTCATTAATTCTGTGAATTTTCTCTCATGTTCCTCGAGAGTATCAGCGTAAAGCACAATATCGTCTAAATATACAAACAGCTCTGTACCTTGTAATCCGGTTAAAACAAGATCCATAAGTCTCTGAAAAGTGGGCGGTGCATTTTTAAGGCCGAAAGGCATTCGATCAAATTCATAGCGTCCATAGGGTGTAGAGAAAGCTGTTTTATGGGCATCTTGGGGACTCATTTTAATTTGGTGGAATCCTGAGGCAAAGTCGAATACAGAAAAATACTGAGCTCCTCCCAATTGGTCTAGAATTTCACTTATATTTGGCAAAGGGTAAGAATCACCAATAGTTTTTTCATTCAACTTCCTAAAATCTAACACCATTCTCCACCGCTTATTTCCCTGCGAGTCAACCTTTTTTGGAACGATCCATACAGGTGTATTGTATGGTGATTGGGATGGTTTGATTATACCGTTATCAAGTAACTCATTGACTTGACGGGTTACTTCTTCTTTATGAATCGGAGGAAAATGGTATTGGCTTGAAGCGATGGGAATATCACCTGTTGTAGGGATATGGTGTTCCAGGACATTTGTAGCTTCAAGTTGTTCACCAGGGATATGAAAGCGATCTAGATTATTTAAAATAAGTTTTTCAAAATGTCTTGATTCTTGTACTTGTAAATGATCTAATCTAAGTAAACTTTTAAGATGTTTGAACCTGTCTTCACTATCAACATTGTATACAGGAAAAGGTTGATCAATATTGGGGTCTGAGAGCATAAATTCGTCAAAGATTTGATCGGGAGATTTTTCACAAAAAGTGTCGTTATTTGAGCCATTGAAATTTGTAGATTGTCCTTCCATTTCCTCAAATTCTTCTAATGTGACTAGCGGTACCGTGATTTCCTTAGATTGCATTGATGCATTAGCTATTTTCATGTATGCTTTACCATGATTGCTGGTAACTAAAGCATCACATAAAAATACACCATTTTCAACTAATAATCTTGGTACATAACCTTCCTTTTTTTCTGGATTTTTTATCTTTACGAAGAAATTTGAAATCGATCTTGCTGGTATGGTTATAGTTTCGTCGGTTATAAAGGGATAGATTTGACCTTTTACATCAAGTGTTCTGTTTGTTCGTCATTATTTGAAAAAAATTCTGAACCTAGAATTCCATCGTAATCTACAGGTACCTCGTTAGGAACTACATTGAATATGGTTAAGTACCCAAAAACATTTACTTCAATTTGCCCTAAGGTATATACTGGGTGACTATTTATTCCAGTTAATCTGAGTACCTCTGCTTTATTTATAGATAAAATATCCTGAATAGAATGTTTCTTAATTAAATTTGGTCCTGCACCAGTGTCTACCATCATACACACAGGATTTTTCAAACCTTCAATAGTTAAAAGGACAGATGGTACCGAACTTCCTATACTTAGGTTAACTTTTGCTATTCTAATTTCTGGATCTTTTTCGCTGATTGCAATGGGTGCATTTACTTTTTGGTAGTTGTAACCTCCCTCGTTGCACCCTGGTTGAGGGGGGTTCTCGCGTTTCCCTGGTTCGAATATCCTTGTTCTTGTGAATTTTGTTGAGAAAACTGTTGTAAGTTTTCACCATCATTTCTTATTCTTTGAAAACAATTTTTTATAAAATGTCCTGGTCTGTGACAGTATGCACAAGTGTTATCGTTAGGATTGAAATTCCGTTGCGGGGCACCATAACGTGGTCTATAATTATTTACTTGTCTTTGACCTTGATTCCAATTTCTATTATCGTTTTGTCTTTGACTTTGATTCCAATTTCTATTATGATTATTATTATAATTATTGGCATATTGATTTACCGTCTTGGTTGCCATTGACCCTGATTATCTCGGTCTTGCCTAGAACCTGTGTAAAATCTATTTTGGGGTGCAGACGAATACTGTGGACCGCCAGCTGGTCGTAGATACTGAGGGTTTCCCTGAGTTTTAAACGTAGGGTACGGATCTGTGGGACTCGGTCGTTGACCTTGGTATTGGTTAAGAGGGTTTTCCCGTGTCTGCCCTTGGAAACTACGGATGGGGAAGTTTTGTTGAGTCTGACCTAGAAAACGACAGGTGGGGGCTGCGTGACCCTTCTTCCCACATATTTGACATCTTAAATCTATTTCTTCTTGCACCGTAGCTATTCTCCCTGATTTAAATAACTCTTTATCATTATTACTTGCTTGATTTCCGATATTGGTAATGCAAGTTGTTCACCAGGGATATGAAAATATGAAAATAAAAATTGTAATTTGCACATTTAAAATTTAAAAAAGTGGCAAACTTTAAAGTGGCAATTTAAAAGTGTGTTTCCTGGGAAGTTTTAAATTTTCCGTCTTCCCGCAATGCTTTTGTAGCAGATAACCTTCTTTCTACCTCGATGGCAGGGTCTACTGTTTCCTTAAATGACCTATGTTTTCCTATTCTTGATTCTAATTCCGGTCTTAACCCACGCAAGAAACCATCAGTAATATCTGTCGCTAAACTTCTTTCGAAAGCGGGATCTGTTTGACCATCATTGCTCATTTTGTGAACATCTAATATTTTATTTCCGATTTCTCGGATACGCACTGCGTAAGCAATAACTTTTTCGTTTTCCCATTGATATATTCTACCTGATTCGCCCTGTAACTGATAAACCGTTTTATCTGGCGCATAAACCCTTTTTAATCGATCTATCAAATCCTCAATTTTAGTGTACGATGACCCGGAAATGCACTTTCTAGCCTCACCTGTTAGTTTGCTTCGGATTAATTTTACCAAATTCGGTTCAACAAATTCAGTAAGCATTTCCTTTGCTTCCTTACAGCCTTCAATGGAGTGGGTTAAAGGAATATTTTCACCATTGAATATGGGCACAACTTCTAATGCATCGCGTAATGAAATCATTTGATTATTTGCTACGGTTATTACTTGTGGATTCGACATGGTTGCAAAAAATTCCTGTTTCTTTATGTTAGGGTCAGTTGGGTGAATTTGCGGTAAAAATTGATTTACTAAAGGGTTAGCGTTACTAGGTGGAAGTAAAAATTCTTTTGGAATTTGTGGAGTTAAATTTTTATTTTTGTGTAGGAATCCTAACAGTGTGGTTAAATCCTTATCTATATCGGGCAGTTTTTCTCCTTCAACTTTTTGGTTGTTGTCTATATTACCGCGGACTGTCTCATCAAAATGAGATTGAAGTGCAAGTGAAGCGGCACCTATAAGATTTAAATCCCGGATATCTTCCTCTATTATAGTATTCTCAAATTCCGAATTTTCTAAAACTGTTGAATTTATTGGATTACCGTCATCGAGGAACACAGTTTCACTTAATTGATCGTGATGAATAGGATTACTTGAACTAATTATCACACTTTTATCTTGATTTCCCGCAGAATGAACTGGAAGTGTGTTACTAAGTTGAGATGTTTGCCTAACCTAATGTACGTAATTTTTGAGAGAAATTTCCTTGAATTTTATTGGTTCGAGTTTTTCTTATTGAGTCAGTTATTGCGTTATTTTCCCTCACTTCTTTGGCAAAGTCTGGATTTGCTTGTGTTTGACTACGTGTAATTCTAACGTTATTTGGGTATATTTTTTCACTAGGTTTACCCGGCTTATCTGACATTATTTGAATTAATTATGAGTGTCATAAAACCAGTATGGGCGTATACCCATGTCAATCACGATTTCGATTTATTTTACACAACAGGATTTGCAAAATATTCCAATATCAGAGAAAATGTTTAAAAAGTATACATATGAATATTGGGAAGAATATTATTTGACCTAAATAATTGGCAGAAAAATATGGTTCCTTCTCTTATCTGTTTTTTTTTCTAGATTTTATATTTTAAAAGGGGCATAAGTCCCTTGTTGATTAATTCATTCTAAAAAAAGCAAAAATTCTTATTCATTTAATCACTTATATGTCTGGACTGATTTTCTTGTAAATATGTGAAATTCAATGACTTGTGTTTTTGTTTCCCGGCCGATGCACCAAAAATAAATGTATGTGACGTCTTGACAACATATACATACACTTAAATTCCCTAAGTTTCTCGATTTAATTGTAATCGGATAAGACTACAATTTGGGATGAGCACACAAGTCAAATGAATTGGATACACATAATTCACAATCAAATCAGTTTATTTAGATTAAGTACATAGGTTAATTTTGTGAAGAAGAAAAGATGCGCAGGGGTTCCAAGATGGATACTTCAATTGAATTTGAGAAGGACTGTTATTTATCTCCGACTGTCCGACTGGAAAGAACGGATTTATAAGTGTTATGACAGATAAGAGAGGGCAGATGACAAAGGTTAATGTTTATTAGGACTTACCGAGTTTAGGCTTGTTTCCGTATGTAGAATCTCTCAGGGCTGGTTCCGGATGTGCCGTAGAGGAGGGGGCGTGGCAGTAGATCCTTGACCCTCAGTGTATCCGGTGATCCAGATAATTGATAGGTTGCACGTGATGAGTTCGATTAGGGTAGAAGTAAATCCCAAATGAAAAGTGTAACGATGAACTGGTATTCCAGAAGATACTGGTAGAGCACGATTCCGAAAGGGTTGAAACCACCGGTTGACCCGAACCGAACCAAAGGGGACTGGTACCGAAATGACTTCTCAAATATACGGGTGAAGACTGGCGAATACTGACGAAGAACTCACGACGGACTGACGATGAATTGGCTAAGAACTGCGAACTGCGAATCACGAACTGCCGACTGACTTGTGTTCTCGAACTAACTGGTGTTCACCTGTTCCAGAGTTTTTATACAGCGTGATAGGAAGAATCTCCTTGGAGATCCAAGCGTTGCCATACATTCCACCCTCATTGCTATTAATTTTTATGACTAGCTTGACAAAACATTAGTTGTTCCGTTGGTAGGGCTGAACCAATCCTCGAGAAGACTTTATAGCTTTCTTCCTTTCCAGTTACTGGGGAATTCGTAAGATGCATGATTCCGACCCCCTTGGTAGGTACGAGAGAGTAGGCTCGTCATAGTAACCGTGCCTTCCCGTTCTTCTCATATGAAGATATCGACCACCCCTCAAGACCAATTCTATTTTGATCAGCGCGTCAACTTTTCTTCCAGATTTTAAATACATGAAACTCGCATATTCAGATAAATAATTATAATATATAGTCGCGGTCACGTGACAGAAACAGCCCCTCAAAGATGGAGGTAATAAGTGAATGTTTGAGTGGTTCACATTTAAGAAGACAATATTGTCGAACGAAACCAACCGGAAACGTTTCGTCACAATAAAGGATGAAAAACGCGATTTGCTGGATGTCATTAAAAAAATTTTAAGGGGGTAAATCAACCCTTACAGACGAAGAAAATTATCAAAAGTAAGGGAAAATTAAAGGAAAAATTCGGAAAAAAATATTTATCACAGAGTAATATCACTAGAGTAAGTTGACCTGTTTTTGAATTTTTTCCAAAAATCATATTTTACGGGGTAACTACCCCTAAACAAACTTTATCATAAATATGCATATACGCAACCTGCGATTTGGATAAGACTGTGTATACGGGGGTTCTTGGGGTCGCTGAATCCAAATTTAGCAACAGAATTCCGAAATTCAAAATGGCGGATCCAATATGGCGGATCTAAAGTTTTTAAAGTAAGTGTATTTTTATGTAAATGTCTATGTTTATGGTTTCCAGCTCGAAAAATTGAAATATGACAGAAAAATATCAAGATTAGCAATGAAGGGACCAATTTAACGAAATTAAATATTTCGAAAATGCATGATTTTGTAATTGTGAGCCGCTATACTCATTTCACCTTTTGTTACTTTTTTTCATACACTAACACTGGTGACACATAAATGTTACAGCTTTGTCACATACTATTAATGGGTGAATATACAATTTTCATTCATATTTAGAATTTTGCTGCACTTGGCTCAAATTTAAACGAATTTCTTCACTCAAAAAATCCTGCGTGCTTAAAGTGACTTCGAAAATTCTGTGAAGTTCCAGAACGGGGACTTACATTGTGTGCAATATGTATTTTTTTCTGATTTTTTTGCTTGATTTTATACTTATTTTGCTATTTTCTACATAATAAGGGGATGGTTCACCCCCGCGTAAATTTTTTAATCATGTTGGATGGACTCTATTTTACTTCCTTCGTTATAAAAATAATTTCCCTAATTTTTTTTTGTGTATGGAAAGTTTATATTATCATAGACACAAAATAAAAAGTGTTTAGGGGGGTAGTTACCCCAATTAATTTTTTCACATTTTTTTTGGCGAAACACGTCAACAGTATTTTCGTCTCAAGTGCAAAATATATTTTTTCCAAATTTTTTCTGTGAATTTACGAATTTTCAGCACAACTTTAAAAATATGTAGGGATGGTTCACCCCCTTAATTTTTCAATTTTTTTTCAGAAAATTACGCTAGTCATCTTTCATCACGAGAAAACTTTCCCAGTAGGTTTGGTCGAAATCAATTTTGTTTTTATACACAAAACTATACAATCGACACTTGCGACCCCTATCTTTGAGGGGCTGTTTCACCGCCTTAAAGTGTTTCTCCGCCGATAAAAAAAAATACGTTTCGCTTAGTTTTTCGAGTACTACCACATATATCAGGGAGAATCGAATCGGCGAGGGACACCTGGCATACCTTCCTTGTAAGTTCCATCTTTATGTAAAATTGTAAATGTTCAGAAAGAATTACATTTTATGTAAATCTTAAACATTGTAAAATGGTCTAAAACACCTAACAACCAAACCTTACATGAAAGTTTAAAAAAATTTGTTATTAAAAAATTGTCAAAGTTCACGATCAAATTTCGAAGTTCCGTCGTTAAAAATTTTAAATGTTCATAAAAAATTACATTTCCTGTCATTGTAGAAAGTTGTAAAGTAGTCTAAATTGCCAAAAAGCGAAATATTACCCGAAGAAAAATTGTAATCGAATTAAATTATTTATTTTAAAATTATTTTGTTGATATTCCTGTTAACAGTTCATATATTTCACGTTCACATATCGTCGTATGATAACAAATATTTGATTAGAAAACAAAAGTTTAAAATTTGGTGTTTTAACATATTGAGCTGTAGCTTATGAGGATGGCTTTTTCATAGAATTTCAACTTGTAAGTTTAGCGCAATGGTTAAGACTCCCGACTGCTAGGCGATAGATTTAGGTATAGATGTAGGTTCGATACCCCGTAGCGTTTGAAATTTTATTTGTACATAATATAATATTTAAAATCGTAATATATTATGTATTCACTCTACACAGGACGATTGATATTCAAAGTCAAAATACTCGCAATCAATTAATATTTATTTTATAAATACCTTTTTGTCATATCGTTAGAGTATAGCAGTAGTGGGTGCTACCAATCTGCAGTACTGGCCCAGTAATGAACTTGTTCCATTATTGGTTCAGCCAGTACTAGGTCTGTACTAAGAGAGTACTTTTCGAAAATAAAGATTTAATTTCAATTCGAAATTGGGGGAAAGAAAAATTAACCTAGGGTTAATCTAAGAAAACCATCCAAGGACCGGACGAGTTTGACCTACATGGGTCGTTTGCAAGTGCAAGCGTGACGTTCGTTGTAGCGTCCTTGTCAGCTTTCCAGACCAGGACCACACTAGAACTAGGGCAAACTGGCGAGAACCCCACAAGGACCCCATCAAAATTTCTGCACGGGTAGTAAGCAACCCCTTGGTACCGTGCAGATGTGACTTTGTCAAAGAATTATCTTTTTTAGAAATTTACTTTGTAAATGGAGTTTCTGAGGTTTGAGAGTCAGAATTTTATTTTATTATTTTATATTTATAATTATATTATATTATATTATATTATATTATATTATATTATATTATATATATAATAATATTTATAATTATTTGAAAACTTCAGTCTCTTCTTGAAAGTCACAGTAGTCAATTCTATCCTGATTAGGGTGGCCCTTATTTTTCACTTCTCGAATTTCTCTGCTCTCACCCCCCAGTTTTGTTCGAATGACCAAAAACAAATCTCCTCCAAACTTGAGAAAAATCGGTTAATATTTAGTGGTGGCGCAGAGACCATGAAGTTTCCCATTCATTTAACTTGGGAAAAAGTCATCTTTTTGTAAATCTAATATTTAAACGTGATAATATATTACAAATGATTCCGTGCTTAAGCAGTGGTGGCGAAAAAGGGGGGGGGGACGGTCCGCCCCGGGTGCCAACACATGCTAAGTCGCCACTGTGTTTAAGTATATTGTTCAGAATTCATCAGAGAATAAGAATCAATCATAAATTTTGGGGTTGAATAATGTTAAGTCACTCTTGTGGCTCCCCAAAGGAAACCCCATATGTGACAAGTTTTAATTTTACGTAATATTGCGGTGTTGGAAATGTGACTTATTTCATACACCGTACATTATACTTGTAACCATGACAACGCGAGGCTACCGCCATCTTCGCCGGTTTTCTTCTAAACCTTTCTGAGTTGTAATCTAGAGAAGCTACAAAAGACGTGCTCGGATTCCCTGTGAATTAAATCTATTTTTCATCATTTATCTCTGCTCAATTATTCACCTATCCTACAGGTTATGGGCAGCAGTGCTTCCACTGCGCAAAAATAGTGTTGTGTTAGAAAAGTTAAGAAGTGTTACAAGGCTAAAAAGAAAGAAATTACATCTGCCGACATCGAAGGAAAAAGCGCACGCTTGTCTCTTCACAATGGCGGACCAGAGTGATAGCAATACCGGTAAGTGCAAGTTAAAAGCGATTCTTCGTATTGAAGAGAGTTTGAAGTAAAGTGCTCCTTCTTATAATAAAATAGTGAATCGATTCAATGAACTGCACTAAGAAATATATATGTACATACAGTTTTTAAAATATTAAGAGTGAGAATTTTGAAATATTAAGTGCACGCAATAAAGAAAAGAACGATATAAAATTTTGCATGCGTGCTTGTGGCCACGCACCTATGTCAAAATTTCGTTCTCAAAATAGACGGAGTTAACCAAGATGAGTAAAACTCATAAATCTGAAGTAATTTAGTGTAAATAGTTCAACAAAATTGAAATTCTAAGAAAATTCAACCGTCATTTCAAAGAGGGGAGAGGAACAAAGAAAACGTGCTCGAGCGCGCTAGTCTGCGGTTGGGGGACTGTGGCGGAAAGCGTAACTATCTCTCTCTCTCTTTTCTCTTTGTCTTTTTCTACTTTTTGACCGGCGTGCTCGTCCATTTTAAAAAAGCATAGCAGTTTGGAAAGAAAGTTAAATCTATATCTCCCTCGCACGCTAATACGTGCATCAAAACACGCATACTATAGTACTATGCTATAGCCCGCATATATTATACCTTCCACCTTAAGATGAGTTACTTTCACAAGTATAAATTTTTATAAATACTTGACATTAAGCAAATTTATAATACCTCTATTTCTCTCATTTCGCTTTCGGGATCTCTGTTCAAGTTTTGTTCTATCTACTTAGAAAGTATTCAATACTTGGTAATTGTGGAATAAGACTAATGATATCAATTGATTGAAATGTTAATTTGAGATACAACTAGTGTACATCAAATTATTTTATCATATTTTATTTCGAAATAAATTAAGAAATTGCAAATTAAGAAGTTTTTTTGTTAATAGCGCTTATTTAAAGTTAACTAATTAAAAATTCTCTTATACAGAGGAATATCAAATATTCAAAGCCTTTGTAAAAAGCAACGCCGAAGCCTTTGGAATATTCAAAAACCACGAAGATGAGACTCTGAAGATTAGAATAGAAAACGAGACAGTCACTTTTGTTTTGGAGACAAATGACTATGTGACAGGTGCGTTCATATAATTTATGATCGTGTAATGATCTAAATCAAACTCATGAGTATAAACATAAATGCATTTATATACAAAAATATATTTGATCTAATATCAATTAAGCTTAATGACACCGATTCTCTGTTGGGTTGTCGAAGGTTGCTCTGGATGTGTTCTTCATTGCAATTTTTGATAACTAAGATTGCAGCTTAAATACTCTTGTGTTCGGAGTATTGAAACTGCAATCTGTTTCGATTTATTCTTGCTTGTGTTCGGTAAGAATGAGTCAGAAGCATAGCACAAAGATATCTCATACATTATGATGTTCACAGAAAAGTCACGTATGACTGAAGACGAGTGGTCAGCCTCGTTGCACGTTAAAGAGACGAGTTGTGACGAGAACGAACAGATCGAGGTGTCCTTGTGCGAAATCCATCAGAAAGAGGAGGATCAACCTGAAGCCAGTATGATTGAAAAATCAGCCGAAAAGCCGACATGTGACCCTCAAATTGAGAGTGCCGATGGCGCTTTAAGTAAAAGAAAACTACCTGCACCAGTTGATGAGGTCGTACTTAAGAATTCAGGTAAAATAAAACCCACCGTACTCAGAGAAGAGAAATTTTATGTTGATCTGACGAAATATAAAAATAATAAATGGGTGAATCGATCCTCTTACAACCGTACTAAGCTTGAAACGAATGTCCTGTTAAATAAAGATTTTGATTTGAGTACAATTAATAAAGATCTGTTAAATCCTAAGACGCGTTGTGAATCTGTAAAGTAGATGTCCAATTTTACAGATGGAGATGAGATAAAGGGACACAGCTTAACGGTTGAACTGTTGCAAACTATCAAAGATTGTTGCACCTCTACTTCTAACATTATGAAGAAACAGCCCGATGTTCTAAATACTGCGATTGAAGCAATGAACACCAGCAAGAGAGTTGCGGCCAACTTAGACAACAATATGACTGAATTAATCAACATCTATAAAGAAATGCTGGCAGAACAGAAAGATGCTAGTTCTAAAATGAGAGATCTATACGCTGCCTGCGAAACGGAAATGAAGAAATCCTCGACCGAAAGAGAAAATCAACACCGAGAGATGCAGCGGCTCCTACAAGAAATCACCGAGGGTCTCCGTGCTTATGACAACGATCAACTAGAAGAAGCATCCGACATTGTCATGTGTACTGATAGGCCTAACTCTACGAATAGAGGTTCTGGTACTGCTTCTCTACCACAAAATAAAGATGTGAGACAATCTGAAGATGAGGTAACTAATTTAACCCCCAATAGTAACGATCAGTCTGTATCTGAGGGAAGCACACAGTCACAAAAGGATTTAATCACGAGTGCAGTTACCTCAACTTTGAAAGAAGCATTTAAAGAATCAATAAATATTCAGGTACTTAATAATAATGGCAACTCAACCCGCGTTAAAAGAGATTATAAACTGTCTAAAAATACTAAATTTGAACATTTTCATGATTTTCTGTCATCCGAATTGAGATCAAACGGTTTACTATATGTAATAAATGAAGACGAGAAAATACCGGAAAATTTAAATACCGATACAAAAGAAAGACACAGACATGATACTCGCGACATCATATTGAGTAGACTCGATGAATCTTACATTTCAAGTGCAATTAAAATCAAAGATCCTGTTGAATTAATTAAATTCTTAGAAAATTTTAAACGCTCCGAAACTAATATAAACCCAGCCAGTATAAGACAGAAACTGCACTCGATGAGATATAATGAAAGAAAAGAGAAAGCTATAGAGTTTATAAAAAGATTTGAAGAAATTTTGACTCTTTATGAAAACATACCCGGTGAAAAATCATTATCTGAAGCCGAGAAAAGAGATGCCTTTTATGCTGCTGTGAGGTGTGCTGTTCCCCAGGTACAGGAAATGGAATTTCTAAGTAAAAATAGCGGAGGCCGAAGTCTTACGTATGAAAACCTTAAAAACTTCATCTTGCAGAAAGAGTCAGAAAAGAATGAAGATGCGAACTCTAACCAAAGAGCGGGTGCAATGATGGTTAAAGTAAGATGCTTTCGGTGTGACCGAAATGGCCATGTTTCTGCCGAATGTGACGCTAAAGAAGGGGAGAAACAATGTTACAAGTGTAACAAATTAACAGCTCATCACATTGCGGCGACATGCCCTTATCCTGATCGAAACCGAAGACGAGGCTCCTTTAATCAGAATCGCGGTCGTGGCACATGGAGAACAGTATCCGGAAATAACAAATATGTCAACAAGAAATTTTTCAACCTAAAGCGCGGTCAAAAGCGTAAATCAGGCGACAATTCCTATAATCACGCTGACAGCAAACGTCCTCCCAAAGTAGACAACCGTGATGATGATAATAGCCCCAAAGAAAGCGATGAGCGCCAGAAAAGATCACTACCACCAAGGAGAGGTTCTAACAAGAGAGGACGAGGTGAGACTTATTTAGTGAATTCTTTTCCTGCTAATGATAAAAATAAATGCTTAATTAGATTCCTAGCGGACTCTGGTGCTACCGAACATTTATCAAAGTCCAAACTTATATTTAAAGAATTTAACCCTGATGATGAGAAAATTATAAAATGCGCAAATGGTGACCCTTCAGCGGATTTGAAAACGGAGGGAGTAGGAAGCATTCACATTAAAATCAATGAAGAAAAGGTTTTGCAAATCTATGATGTGTTATGTGCTCGTGATCTATCGGAAAACTTACTCTCTCTTAGAAAGTTTGCTGAAGCCGGTTTAGCCATTTACTTAGATAATGATAAAATAAATATTTTTGATCCCAAATCTAACGAAACATTTATCTCTGGCATCTATGAAAGACCCTTTTGGATTATTCAGTGTGAGATTGATGACAGTATTCATTCAAATAAATCAAATAAAGGTATTATAGCTAATTTCAGCAAAGTTAAGAACCTTAAGAACATTAAGACTATGTACACTACTCGGAGTGTTAGCGCCGAAGAAAAGTCCAATCAGACTGACACACTTAATCTCAATAAAATTGAAATCCCTGATAAGGAATTAAATAATGAGACAAATAAAGACGAGAAACTTATATCCGATATCAACACCTCAGATATTACCGGAACTTTAACTGATACAGACCCCAATGTAGATAGTCAAATTCCATTTGAAACTAACTCGGAAAAATTTAAAATTCACGAACTTTCAAACTTTGATACAACAATCTGCGACAGGAAAATGTATGAAGTGAATGAGTTGTCAGAGTTTGAATTGCATGAAGAAGAGTCTCCTTTCAATAATAAATATAGTAAATTTATTAAAAATAATAAAGCCATGCTGTGGCATGTTAGACTCGGTCATGCCTCACTTAATTATTTGAAAACAGTGCAGAAACTGTACCCCAATAACAAAGAATTAAGTGCAGTTAAATTTGACGAGTCAATTTTAGACTGTGAAATATGTCTGATAGCTAAAAGTACAAAATTACAATTCTCCTCAACTAGAACTCGAGCAACTCAACCACTTCAAATCATACATTCAGACACTATGGGTCCCATTTCTCCTTCTGGCTTTCCAAAAGGCTACCGCTTTATTTCCGTATTCATTGACGATAAAACCCGACTCGCCATGGCCTACCCCATGAAAGTTAAGAACGAAACAGCTAAGTGTCTACAAAGTTTTGTCAGAAGTGCTAGAAATCTATTAGGACGAGATGCCAAAGTTTGTTATTTAAGATCTGATCAAGGGAGAGAGTATTTAAGAGGTGAAACTGCGAACGTTCTGAAAGAACTCGGGGCAGAATATCAGTACTCTAGTCCCGAAACTCCTGAGCACAATGGTGTGTCTGAGCGGTTCAATCGAACCATCCAAAACAAGGTCAGAGCCTACATGTTTGACGCCAAACTCCCGGCAAATATGTGGGACTTAGCCTTGGCTTCCGCCGTATATGCGTATAATCGAACTCCGCATAAATCTATCGGATTCAAAACACCACTTAAAGAATTCGCACCTCACGTTCACTTTGATATAAACCAGTTAAAAAGATTCGGCTGCTTATCTTTCATAAAAACTCAAAGAAATACAGGTCCCAAATTTGGTAAAGCAGGCAAAAGAGTAGTCTTAGTTGGATACACTCCGACGGGTTATCAATTTCTTCAACCAAACGAAGGAAAGTTTTATGAAAGTCGAGACGTGAGATTTAATGAAAAATTAGTATACGGAGAAGTCTGGAAAAGAAATGGCATTAAGGATTGGCCTGTTGATGATGAGAATATCAATAAAGAAACCTGGTTTATTGAATATCAGAAAGATTTAGAGACCGAGTGTGACAAAGCAAATGAAGATGAGAAAACCCAAGCCAACGTGGATAAAATCGAGAAACGAAATGACTCTTCGAAAGAGGAGGGAGCAGTCAAGAAAACGAGAGGCAGGCCGCGAAAATATCCGGTTGTTCTCGAGTCAAATAAAGATATGTCTGACAAAAGTGTCACTGATGACTCTATTAAAGTTTTTCTCGCCTCGAATGATGTTGAGCTTGAGGAAAAAGAAGAACCCGAAGATATGCTAAAGACTGCCGATGAAGTTTATCATGCATTGTTAGCTACAATTAATAAGGATCCAAGTTCTTTTAAAGAAGCGATACAATCTAAGGACTCGAAAGCTTGGAAAGGCGCGATTGACATCGAAATTAAAGCCATGAAAGAAAATGAAGTCTTCACATTCGTCCCAAGACCTGCCATGATGAAAGATGGTAACGAAGCGTTTACCGTAGACTCAAGATGGGTCTTCAAAAGGAAATATAAACCAGATGGAACAGTACTACACAAGGCTAGACTGGTGTCAAGAGGTTTCAAAGATAAAAGAGTCTACGATGTGAAAGAAACTTATGCGCCAGTCAGTAGGTTACCATTGGTTAGAATGTTTCTAGCTGTAGCGAATAAGTACGACTTACCAGTCTATCAAAATGACGTAGAGACAGCCTTCTTGAACGGTGAACTTGAAGACGAAATGTACATGGAAATTCCTGACGGAATTGAAGTCACCAAAGAATTCAAAGAAACCCATGTATGCAAATTAGATCGAGCGATATATGGTTTGAGAGTGAGTCCTAAAAGATGGAATATGAAATTCACCGAAGTCGCCAATAAACTAGGTCTGTTTGCTGATGATGATGAACCCTGCTTGTTCAAGTGGCAAGAAGGTGAGAGTTTTGTTTTACTCTTGCTCTACGTTGATGATATACTAAAAACGGGTAATAATGAAGAGAAGATACACGAGATAACAGTAAAAATGCAAAAGGAGTTTAAAATTAAAGATCTTGGCGAACCAACTGAATTTCTTGGTATCGAAATTAAGAGAGATAGGAAAAATCATGCAATGACCTTAACTCAAAATAAATTCATATCTAAGCTGCTTGAAAAAATCAGCTTTCCGAGTATGTATCCTCAGAGAACTCCGATGGTTACTGCTCAAGTGAATAACCGAGAACGAAAATTAAGAGAAGATACAGAATGTGAAACTAAAGATGATATAAGCTTTTCAAACTCAGTTTCGTACCGTGAGGTTGTTGGTAGTCTTCTCTACTTAGCAGGTGCCACTCGCCCCGATCTTTCTTATACTGTAAATATACTTAGCAGACACCAAAATAATCCCACTGATAACGAATGGAAAATGGTGAAAAGGGTGTTACGATACTTGTTGGGAACTAAAGAATTGGGTCTGACTTATTTAGGAGAAAAGGAAGATATGGAAGTGTTTTCGGACGCGAGTTTTGCAGATTGCAAAAACTCTATTACAACGTGTGGACACCTGATTAAAGTATTCGGTGACACTGTTGCCTGGAGAACACAGAAACAAAGTTATGTTTCTCTATCAACTTGTCAGGCTGAATACGTAGCTATGAGCTACGCATGTCAAAGTATAATCAGTACTGATAAATCCTTAAGCCTTATGGTTAATAAGAGCTTCCGTCCAGTAACCTTAAGATGTGATAACAAAGCCGCAGAGTTCTGTGCGAAAACTGACGGAAGTAACAAATTGAGACACATGACCGAAATTAAAGAAAATTATGTTAAAGAATGCGTTAAAAGGAATATAGTTAATATCAAATGGATTCCATCTAAATATCAATTAGCGGATATTTTAACCAAACCTTTGACCTTTGAATTACATAAGCAACTTGTTAAAGCCATTATGAATGAGAAACAATAAACCTCAATTTGTAATTAACTATTAGTATATTAACATGCAATCCGCCTCTTGTTCCAGGAAATTATAATGGATCAAACAAGTAATTAAGATGTGTTGCTTAAATGAAGAACGAGCTTAAGAACAGCATTGTATATTTAAGATTAGACTACTAAATCGAATAGCTAATGCCTTCGACAACCAAATCAAAATCACGAAAAACTCTTCGTGTGTCAAAATGTGCCTGATTCAAGTGTGATACTCACAAATAAATAAATAAGCATATTTTTATCGAACTAGTTATGTTAAGAAATTGTACGAGACTTCAGTTACTAATCTTTGTATGTTCGCTAGATTTAAGAGTTTATTGTTACTATGACAAGATTTTATATTGTAGTTTTTCTTATTCTTGATGATCCGATAAAACAATGGCGTTGTATTTTATTGAGAGATTGTAACTGGTACTAGAGTATAATTACGGTGGGAGGGAGTGTTGGAAATGTGACTTATTTCATACACCGTACATTATACTTGTAACCATGACAACGCGAGGCTACCGCCATCTTCGCCGGTTTTCTTCTAAACCTTTCTGAGTTGTAATCTAGAGAAGCTACAAAAGACGTGCTCGGATTCCCTGTGAATTAAATCTATTTTTCATCATTTATCTCTGCTCAATTATTCACCTATCCTACATGCGGCTTATTGACGCTTTTAAAAAGTTGTTTCAAAATAAATAATCAATAATCGGTAATTTAAGAATACCCAGTCATTTGTTAACTAATATTGAATTGTTTATATAATTTTAATTTGTTGAAATTTTTTTTCAGTTAACTCGCGAAATGAACGTATTTTCTAGACTTTATGAGTTTTTTAATCAATGATAACAGTAATATAATTTGTTTACATAATTTTACAGTCATTTAAATAATACGTATTTGTTCAGTATATATTTTACCTAAAAAAAAGCAGGAAAAATGTTTCATCTCACTAAATTTTCGACAAATTTCAATATTTTCAAGTACTAATTTGTTTATTATGAATACTCGTAGATATCTGAATAAATTCAAATTGTTCAAACAATTATTTTGTTTGCATTTTTGTTGCTATTTCTCCAAAGATTGAATTATCTTTATGTTCTACTTTGCTTTTTAAGAATACTCTTCAATGTTTAATCAAATGAAAATTATTTAAACAATTTAAAATTAGATTAAAAATGACTAGGTATTCTTGAATTGCCCATTAATGATTATTGATTCGTTTAAACTTTTAAAAAGCATCAATAAACCGCCATATTACGTAAAATTCAAGCGAGGAAGGCACGGCGATACGAGCGTGTGTCTTAGAGATAAGGAATGGATGGATGTTAGTTTTTAAGGGTTAGTTTTAAGAAAATTCTGTAAAAATGGATGTGTAAGCAAGTCAATTTTTCAAGGCCAGCAGGCTGAAAAATAAACGTTTATCTACGTAAAATTCAAAGGGTCTAGCCCGTTAAGCAGGTCAAAAATGCCCTTGGCTGGAACCAGTTACTGTTTCAAATTTTTCATAAATGGAAGGTCATCTCATGTGCTAACTTTCAGAATTTTTTCAGATTTTTAATTTATATGGACGGTAGTTTTTTTGAATAAAAACATTCACAGATAGCAAATACCCTTATTAAGAAGATGTATTAGTAAGTATTCGATCTAGTACTTTTTTCCCGAAAAAGTATTGGATTTCCAATACTTTTTCGCAAAAAAAGTGTTAGATCCGATACTGACCAATACTTCTTTTTCATAAGGGAGTCATGGAATAATATTGAAATGCTGAATATTACTTATGATCAAATGCTGTATTGTTCAATGTTTCTGAATGTTTTAATTAGTGTGTGAAACGGAAATCCTTTATAAAAGTTTTGAATTAATCATCGTCGCTATCCTCATTAATTACTGGCACCATTTTATGTTGTACGAACAGTTTGCTCAATATTTCTGCTGGTCGAACAATTTTCGACAAATGTCGAGCATGGGATAGATAGTAAATTACAGCAGCAGCATATGATTAGCAACCGATCGTATGATTAGCATTTGCGCACTAACAACAATATCATTTAATTCATTCGAAACCAATGGAATCAGGCGTGTATTCAACAAAACACTTAGAACGCCGACGATTCATATGACGCGACTGAACTTCTACTTTCAAAATGTTCAAAATGTTTGCTTGACTGAGTTGATACGAACCCGTGAACAATATTTCGAGATCGTTGACGGTCATTTCCAAAAAATATCCTACATCCGATGAACCTATATGTTTCAAAGAAATCTTTCGCCTACTCTATCGTTTTTCTTGAACTATAATAACCAAGTGTCTTGAGAGAAACCAGTCATCCATTTTTTGTAGCAGATAGATTAAGAACCTGGTTTATTAACTGTTTTCTATATTCTAATTTATATTGGGCTTTCACAACATGTGTGATTGAAAATTTTTCTCGATATGTTTTTGCATTAAGTGTAAATGGTTCTTCGCAGGATATAAAGTTCACATGTTAGCACTTAAAGGATAACGTAACCAACTAAATACAGCTGAATTTAATGACACTCGCTGAGTGACGAAAATTCGTTGGGTTGTTTGAGCAATACACGGCAGCATTGAAAGGAAATATCGACGAAATATCGACGAAAGGAATATCGGATGTGGGAGATTTTTCGGAATTGACCGTCAACGATCTCGAAATATTGTTCACGGGTTCGTATCAACTCAGTCAAGCTGTAACGTATTTAGCTGAATTGATGGACGATGACAACAAAATTAACATTTGCTGCGCTAAAGAAACCGCGAACATTTTCAAAGTAGAAGTTCAGTCACGTCCCGTGCAGAAATTTCGCCGTGGCCCCGACCGGGCCCAGACTCGTTCATATCAGGCCCTGATGGGGAAATCGAGTCAGGGCCAGACTCATCATGAAACACGTGGCCGCCTTGGAGCCATGTCTAGGGGCCCGATCAAACGCCCGATCTGTCCCCGGTCTGGCCCCTATTAATTACCCGAGTCTAGCCAGATTATTCACTTTTTTATAAGGAATTAAAACCCTTCAAAATAATTATAACACAATATTAAATGAAAAGACAAATTAATAGAATTGAGCTTTATTTTGAATACACCTTAAAAATAATTAAAAATGGTTATTTGGACCTCTGCTTCCGAATAGGGGCCGTACTTAAATTACGTAATGGATTATAGGCCCTCATTGAGACCCCCTCTCCCGTCCTGTAACAAACTGTAACAAAATATTTCTG
>CAKNXH010057677.1:40441-51352 GCA_932178445.1 Andricus quercusramuli | reverse complement strand
TCTGCTGAATATGGATACAATAATTAATAAGCAGTCGCGGACAATTGTCCAGGGATGGTCCCGAAGGAATAACCCCTAAGCGAAGGTGTGCGAACCGTGCCGAAAGCTGCATGGCACCTGGGTGAGGTGTCTTTAACGGTGGCTCTGGGATATCGGGCGATGTCTCAGAGTAATAGCCTTATCCTTGCACGCGGGGCTCTACAAGGATGGACGAACCCTTTCCCTAGCTGCTCGTGGGAACAACAATGAAACCAAAAAACCACCAAAATGTTGTAGATGCGGTTCAAAACGATCGAACGCGCAGAGCACCCGACAATGGATCGGCAAACAATGCCGATCATCCTAGAGTTCGGGGTGCTGAAAATAATTTAGATGGAAACACAACGACGAACCGGCGAAACGCCCACATTGAGTGGACGGATCAACTTAGGAATGATGTGTTAGACTGCTACGATGCCAGTATTATCCCTGCTCGTGGAGGCTTTATGGCGCGTATGCATACTCTGTGGTGCCAGAAACACCCAGAGCTTCAACACGTTTCGCATCAGTCTTTGCGAAATCAAGCCGACTACCTCCGCAAAAATGGATATGTACGCGGAGCGCTTCCTCAACCGCTGCTTGAACAAGCTGCAGACGAAGATGAAACGACATTAAGACCAACCGCAGAAAGTAGGCACCTTCTTGAAGATGATGGCTATTTCAGTACAAGGAGGAACATCAACATGCAGGTTCCTCTTAAGCCCCAAGATCTGGCTGAAATGGATGCCTCCCTTTGTGGAGATATCTCGCAAGAGTCCGACCTCTGGACCATCAATTGCTCAGTTTATGATGCTGCGAGAGCTTTGGCTGATTCAAATCGAAGGCTCAAACCGACGATGGATCAAAAGACAAGAAGACGCTTGCATCAACTGAACAAGAAAATTGGATGGGCAAGACAGAATGCGTCCCGTGTTCAATGTGTGATTGACTACATAACATCTGGTAGACCGTTCACGGAAAAGGTTCGAAAGTTCGCCCAAGAACTAAGGGCCTTGAATCACACACTAAACAAGTCAAAGCTGCTGACAATCAAGCAGCATATTGTTGACAAAATAAGGCTGTTATCTGACGCAAGGAGGAGGATACAGAAGAGGGAGAGATGGATCAGAGAGAATCAACAGTTTCTCGCTGACCCATCGCGCCTCTTCAGTGATCCCCCTGTTTTTGTAAAAAATCCACCCAAGCCCAAGGAGGTAGAGACTTTTTGGAGAGAGGTGTACAAGATCCCGAAAACACTAGAGTTGAAGGAAGATACTGACAATATCATTCGCTTCAAGGAGTTTTGCGAGAGCCTCATAAAATCTGAGGAGGAGTGCCCATCAGTCACTGCCGAAGAGGTGAAAAAAGCACTTAGAGGCACGAAGAACTTTTCCGGTGCTGGACCAGATTGTATCAAGAACTTTTGGTGGAAGAAGTTTACTTCTACACACCAACATTTGGCCCGCATATTCACCTCATATTTAAAGTCGGAGATGCCCATTCCGCAATGGCTAGTGTTAGGACGCACTATACTCCTACCGAAAAAAGGCGACTTGTCCAAACCAGAGAATTACAGGCCAATAACTTGTTTGAACACACTGTATAAGATTTTCACAGCTATCCTAAACAACAGGATTGTTCGACGAATTGAGCCTGTATGGCGAGAGATGTACGAACAACGTGGCTCGAAAAAAGGTGTAGCAGGCTGTCGAGAGAACCTGCTGATTGACAGGTGTGTCTGTAAAGACGCTACAGTCCATCAGCGCGTCCTGTCAATGGCCTGGATTGACTACCGGAAAGCTTTTGATTCAACCTCTCATAGACTTATCATCTGTCTGTTGGAAAGCTTGAAGGTACATCCACACATAGTGAGATGCATAGAGAGATTGATGCCTCTTTGGAAAACTAGATTTACCATCTCATCTAGGAATTATCGTCTGACGACGAACAACGTCACCTTCCAGAGGGGCGTCTTTCAAGGGGATAGTATGAGCCCTTTGCTTTTTTGCATCACACTTTTGCCTCTATCTCTTGCACTACGAAATTCTCCTGGATACCTCTGTGGCGACACTAATCAGCGTGAGCATAAAGTCACTCATGTATTCTATATGGATGACCTGAAGATCTATGCCGCTGGTAAAAGCAAACTTCAAACTGCTTTAAATATCGTCAAGAACTACACAGGAGAGATTGGGATGGACTTTGGTTTGGACAAGTGTGCCAAAATTCATTTGAAGAAAGGAAAGATTACTGGCGTTCCCAAGGACCCTGAGCTTGTGGATATAAGTGTTATTAGACATCTTAACACTGGAGAGACCTATACATACCTGGGCGTGCCTCAAAGCCGCATTCAGGACGTAACATCAGTGAAGGAGTCTCTCCGAAGCAGATACAAGCATCTTCTTCGACAGATTTGGTCTTCCAATCTGTCGGCGTTGAACAAGGTATCTGCGACTAACATGCTTGCCGTCCCGGTTCTACTCTACTCGTTTGGGGTGGTTCAATGGACGAAGAACGAGCTTAAGGCCCTTGATGTCACCACGCGTAAGATCATGCATATGCATAAAAGCTTGCATATCAATTCGTCAGTTCCGCGATTATACATTTCACGCCAGCAAGGCGGACGCGGACTTCTGAATCTCCAGTGTCTTCATAACCGAATTGTTTTGAGTACAGCTTACATCGTTGCGAATGGCAGAGATCCTCTCCTAAAGATGGTCAGAAACCACGAGATGATTGGCGAAGGGGCGTTCCTTTACAAAGCCGCGGAGCAAGCTGCTGAGACCCTTGGCCTGAATTTTAACATCAGAAGTGAGGAAAGTGCATTACTCCATCTAGATGCTTCACGTCTAAAAGCCGAAGTAAAGAAAGCAGAGGTTGGAAAATTTCACCAAGAGCTACTCGACAAGCAAATGCACGGAAACTTTCACAGAAATGTAGAAAAACAGTCCTTGTCGAAGGAGCAAACTTTTGCTTTCCTCAAATCATCAGGGCTCAATTCAGGTACAGAGGGCTTTATTTTCGCATGCCAGGACGGTGTAATCTCCACCTTAGCATACCGCGCCCGCATTTTATGTCAAGAAGTTCCCAGTGATAGGTGCAGAGCGTGTCATGCACACGCTGAGTACCTAGAACATATACTATCGGGGTGTCCGACCCACGCAGGAACAACGTATATCTATAGACATAATGCGGCCCTAAGAGTACTTTATTACCACCTTTGTCACTCTTACGGTGTTGGTCGCGACCCTGCCCTGCCGAACGCTCCAAGGGATATAGAGTCTATTGTCCGAAACGAGAAGTGCCAGATTTTCTGGAACTACGATTTTCGGGCAGCAGTCTCCGTTGCGCACTCGAGGCCTGACATTGTTCTCCAAGACTTCGAGAAACGAACTATATTCGTGATCGAATTCTCGGCTCCATCCGAATACAACATCACTGCAAAGGAGAAAGAAAAAGAGGAGAGATATCAAGACCTTAAAAGAGAGCTGCGTCGACTGTACCCAAAATATTCGGTACGAGTAATTGTTCTTGTGATAGGTGCTCTCGGAGGTGTGAAATTATCGCTGGTTCGTAACCTTAAAGCCATACCCGCGTGCCAAAAATATGCCAAGGCTCTTGCGAGATGGATGCAGAAAGCTGTCATCCTTGGGTCGCTTCGTGTCCTCAAGACACACGTGCCCTGTGACCACCCATCTCACGGATGTGAGACGTGGCCATAGGTGTATTTTACCGCGGTCCTACTGGGGGCCATTGACATTTTTTCCAGATGGCAGTTGCTCTTAGTGGTACCCTGCGGTGGTTGTTTAACTTTTTTTTTTTTTAATTATATATACATATATGCAGCATTTTTGCTGTTCTAGGACCTAATTTATTAAAGTTATTTCAGTTTTGAATCGTTTTTTATCGATTTCGAAATAAAAATGAATTTTCAAATTCCAGAACAAAGTTTTTTGTTTAACTAATTAATATACATATTCCGTAACACAATGCAGAAGGTTTCATCAAAATCTGTCGAAAGTTCATGGGTTGACATGTATAAATCTGACTTGACTCCTCTAGAAAACGATTTCACGAAGCGTTACTCGCCTTCTTCGCCCCGCTCCTTCGGCTTGTTCCTGCCGCGTTTCTGGCCGGGGAGCAAAGCCAGATACAAGGGTCTGGCTGTTATTCGCGGCCAGATACGCGGCTCGAGCATGCCAAGCGAGCAAGGCGAGAAAGGCCAAGTCCCTGTTCTCCACAGCAATTCGCTTGCGTTGAAGAGTACAGCGGTAGACCCTTCAGTTTCTCCTAGCCTGGAAGCTGGGAAACAGTAGGTCGACGCTAATAAGTCCCCGTGATGAATTTTACACGAAAGAAGATGATTTTGACACCGAATGTTTAAATTTTCAAACAAAGAGATGAATTCTCAACCAGAACATTGCAAAAAAGTATCATCGGAAAATAATAATTATTATTATTACTATTATATAGTGATGTTTCGATAATCAATTTCTTATAAGTTTTTGGCGATTAGTTTTATTACTATGATTCCCATGATTCGTATAATGACGAAAAAAGTGAAGGAAATTCATGATAGAGAAATCATTATAGGTGTATTATATATATTTATATATATTGTCCTACAATACTTTTTCGTAATGGAATAGTAGAAAAAAAACCTACAAATATGAATGTTGAAGCAAATACTTTAATTGTAAGTTGAAAAATGTATTTAAATAAAAAATTCAACCAAAAATGTCAAGTTTCAACGACATAAATGTGTCTCCAACAGGTTTGTCCCAAAATGCATGGGAAATTTTTTTTTCAATTTTTATGGGGACACCCATTAGAATTTATTATTGTCTTTAGCAATTTTCTCCTAGAATTCAGTTAAAAACACGCGGTTTTAAAGAATATGTCCCACTTGTTGTCCAATTTTAAATTACAGGAAAGTGATAGTTTATCAATGTTAGCAGGAGTGATTTTTAATAATTATTGTTATTGTTATTATTGTTATTAATTATTACTATTAATGTTAATAATATTCACTTCGAAAAAATCCTACAAAGTTGTAGTTGAAACACAAAAATTCACTTATAGTCAAATTTTCAATGAGGATAAGCTAAACAATTAACTGGAGTCAAGTAAATTAATATTATGTTTCAATAATGCTAGAAAGATGCGGTTTTTTCTGAAATTTCTGGCTTTTTGTTTATGAACAAATAATAAGTCAACCACAACAAAAATGATTTTTGGAATGGTATTCAATACCTGTTCAAACAATATTATTAACAATGATAATAAATTGTTTAAACAATTATGTTGTTAACTTGAAGTCATTATTACTTCACTCCAAATGAAAATTCGACCAAAAGTCAGAAATTTGGAAAGAAAAGCATATTTTTAGCATTATTCCAATATAATGTTATTATCAATCAGGATAAATTGTCTAAACAATTAACTTTCGAGACTCTAATTAATCAGTTACCTTATCTTAATTGAAAATTTGACTAAAAGTGATTTATTAATTATTATATTATATTGAAATTAATATTATATTATTAAAATTAATGATAGATTGTTTAAACAATCTCTATTGTCAACATTGATGAACTATCACTGCCCTCTAATTAAACATTGGACAAGAAATGGAAAATTTCTGGAAATACCGCGTCTTTCTAAATCCATTCTATAAGAAAATTGCTAAAAACAATAATAAATTGTTTAAAAAAGTTATGTGAACATCTAATCATCAGTATGAGATGGTCTTTCATGTGTCAGAAATAAATTTACCTAAAAAACCCGTAAAGACAGTCATAACTACCGTGACAAACTTCGCAAAATCCATTTTTTCACTTATGGGGTTTGTTTGTGACCCTGTAACACAGACTTATAGTGTTGGTATTTGAAAAGTCATATTTTATTCGTATTCTATGGCTAATTGTGAAGAGAAATGTTGAGTTTTAACTCGATAAAGATAATATTGAGGATTTTGAATAAGATTTACAAAAACCGTATTTTTTTCTTACTGGAAATACATGTTAAAGTACTTTTTTTAAAGCCAAAAATGTGGATTTATTTTTCTTTGGTTTGGAACAAATTTGTGGTGTGTCCCCATACAAATTCTAAATAAAATTGTTTGGTCCACCCTAATCTGCAACCAAAAGAAGTTAATCTTTAACAAAATAGTAACATTTTAAACAAAATAGTTAAATTTGCAACAAACATATATGACTTCTCATGAAGAAGTGTATTAATGGAAATATTTAAACCAAAAATGCTCTAATTGTAAATCAAAAGCAGTCAAATTCATCCAACAATGACCAATTATCAAGAAAATAGTTGGATCTTCAACAGAAACAAACAGTTCCATTTTCAATTAAAAAGATACATACAGATGAATTTTTAAGGTAGTTGTTAACATTTTAACCAAATGATTGAATTTTCAACCATAAAAGATGATTTCTCAACAAAAATGGTCATAGTTGATATTTCAACTGTTAAAGATGTAATATTACATCGAGCCAAGTTCAATTCAACCAAGAAAGATTAATTTTCAGCAATAGATATAAATTGTATATGCCAAAAATCCATGTCCATTTTCTCGGTGAGGAGCTGGTGAGGAGCTGAAAAAGCTGCTCAACTCACGGCGGGATTCGTATAGCGTCCACTTTTGCGGAGAGTTCTCCGGCATCCCGTGTCAACTCCTTTCCTTCGATATCACACAACACGCCTTGTGGCGTTTGACTCGAGAGAGTTGGGTATAACGCACTGCAAAGCGTTAACGTTCAACGCATGTCCATGTCATTCCTCAAGAAGAGGCGAACGCCACAGCTGGCCACAGACCCCTTACGGGTCCGGAACGGGACCCACCAAGAAAATGTTTTCAGTTCCCTCAACGTGATTCATGGCGTCGCGTTAACTCGTTCAACTCATAGGCGGAGGAGACAAGATGCAGACCTGCTATATTCTCCTCTCTGCCTAGAGAAGAGAAAAGTGGCGAGCGTCACCTTGCTCCCTATCCCTGAATAATTCATTATTTTTTGTGCAATAAAAATGTAAATTTTCGATTTTTCAAGGAAATTCAAAAAGATGTTATGATAATCTTATGGGGCGTTCAAAAAGAAACACTTTTCAAGCCTGGACGTTTTTTCGTATCGTGCGTTGTTTGGCTGAAAATGTTAATTTTCTTTTCTTGTTTTGGTTTTTGTAAATGCTGTAACTCTGACAATTTTCATTTGATCGGAAAATGTCATTCTTGATAAATTGTTTCAATTTTCTAGTACTATAGTAGGACTCACATATAATTTCCAAATTTCAAAAAAAATGTTCCAAAAAGTTTTGAGAAATCTCTAACTTTCTTAATTTCTGTCCAAAATAGCTGGTTAACGAACTCGATCTCTCTTTTTGGTCCCACAAACTGTGTGCTAAATAACAATCTTATCCGATTACTCTTTCGAAAGTTATCCGGTATACAGACGACGACGACAACGACGACAGACAGACAGACACCGACGTAAAAACTATTTTTTCTGACTTAGGGGGCCTCAAAATGTCGACATTTAATGGAATCCACATAAGTAATTTTTCACGTAAAATCAATACCTTCTCATTATGATGAGAATGTAAAAATAAAAACCATAAAAAACATTTTTAGCCACCATGACTATAGAGGTGGTAATGGGGGTTCAAAAATCCGGGGAAAAAGTTATAATTCCAATTCCTAGAAAAGGGCTCATTGAGAATCTGGTTCCAGCCAAGGGCATTTATGACCTGCTTAACGGGCTAGGCCATTTGTCACGTATGGGGTTTTCTTTGGGGACCCATAAGAGTGGCTTAAAATTATTCAACTCCAAAATTTATGATTGATTCTTATTTTCTGAAAAATTCTGAACAATATACTGAAACACAGAATTATTTGTAACATATTATCGCGTTTGAATATTAGATTTACAAAAATCTGACTTTTTCCCATGTTAAATCAATGGGAAACATCATGGTCTTTGCGCCACCCCTAAAAATATTAACCGATTTTGCTCAAATTTGGAGATTCTTTTTTGTCATTCGAACAAAACTGGGGGTTGAGAGCAGAGAAATTCGAGAAAAAAATTCACCAAGTATAAATAAAAACTACCCTAATCCTGATATATAAAGTTATAAAAGCATGGTGGATTAGGTGATAGATATTCAAGGATTTCGTGATGATTCTGATCGTTTAATACCTAAAAAAGTAGCTGTAGTTACTCTAGATCGCTACTGTATAGCTCATTGGATTATTTCTCCACTTTGTGCATTTGCGGATCTCACCGCCGTTCATCTCAAAAACAAAATAATGGGCTCAGTTGTAAACGTTATGGTATCGAATAGTTGAAAGGAGATGTTCCATTGAATTTCCTTCACGCAAATCTTCTTGCCGCGGCCCGGAACGCTAGACTAATATACACTCGAGGACATGAAAAGGCTGTTTTATTGCAAAAGATAGAACAATGGGCGTATTGCCGGCCGATCCGATCCCGAAGCATCGGACAAAACCAGCTGCGACTTTTGCTAATACAGATGGACACAAACAGCTTGGTACCCATTGGGTCGCCACGTACGTCGGAAAGAGCGGAAAGGCTACCTATATTTTGACAGTTATTGGGTCATCGGCTCTTGTACCTGAACATCTTCTTCGTCTACGGGGAAATCGTTCCTTCTACAGGTGGAATACAAAAAGATTACAAAGTGAGACTTCGGATGTGTGTGGCCGATACTGTATTATGTTTCTTCATTACATGTGACATAATTACTCTTTGTCTGAGTTTACTGATTTGGTTACGGATGATCTAGAAACAACTGATAGTATAGTTCGTCAATTTTACTGAAAATTATAAAAAAATATAAGCTTAAGAAAAAACCTTCGTTAATGAATAAAAGACGCCTACATGGTGGAAAATATAATAAAAATATTATCTCTCTTGAATCATGTACGCAAACAGCAACATCGAAATCTTCAACACTTGCCTTGATGTAAATATATATGTATCTCGACGACGATAATAATCAATAAATTAAATCGATTTTAAATTGTATAATGCAGTATTTTCATTCAAATACCTTTTCCAGCGTTAGACTATAAGTGAGACTTATGGAAAACTCAAAAATATTATTCAGATAGTAAATTAAAAAATATGATAAATTTTTGTAAAATATTTTTAAAAGTATAACAAAGTGCACAATAACCTGATGAAAAATTAATTTCGAGCTTCACTCTTGAGTTATATCTGGTCTAGTAGAGATAAGCTGTGGAGTAATCTTACCGATACAAATGCGGTCTAGCTGGTAACGGGATGTAGGGTAGGGTCGGGGTAGTCGGCCCATAGTGGTGCCTTTCTACTCTGGTCACCACTACAGATAATCGGCAGTTCGCCTAGTACTGGCGAACGGTTGACTCCACGATCGGGGCTGTACAATGCTGACAGTATAAATATTTAAGAAATGAAAAAATACGTTCAAAAATATGGGTCATGTGTTCTGAAATTTCGAAAAACTATAAATACAAATACCGCGAAATAGTAAATTTTCAGAAAAAATTACATTTGTCGTAATTGTGTGCAGTTCCGAATAGCTGAGTTCTCCGATTTTCTTCAAGCCCCGTATACTCATGTATTTTGATGCGCTGATTAAGAATATGATAGTGAAAATTTGCGACGAGGCGATTTTCATGGTAAAACCATTAAAAAACTATAAAAATCATGGTTTTTTTCGTTTATCTAAGCCAATACGCAAAAAATTTCGTAAAATCTTTCAAGCAAAAGTTAGAGATCTCATTGAGATACATATTTTTTGTTCGAAACATTTTTATCTACGAGTGATAGTTTTCGCGAAACTTTGTGATACATCTAACCGTCAGCTCTTTCTTTACTGTTCATTACCATGGCGACAGGCTGCAAGTGGCCACGACAGACCATTAGTAATGGCACCTATCACAGAAATAATGTTAATCAAACCCCTACCCCTTTCCAACGTCTCGTGGGAGGTGGAAAGGCAACCCTGTGACTGGTTACAGAAATAAGGTTGTTCAAACCCCTACCCCTTTCCAACGCATCGTGGGACGAGGGAGGGGGGGCGGGGAGAACTGTCGCTTATTGCACTGAAATCTGTTACATTTCATCAGATGTATCACAAAAAATGTATAAACAAAAAATGTGTATCTCAATGAGATCTATAACTTTTGTTTGAAAGATTTTGCGAAATTCTGCGTATTGGCTTAGATAAACAAAAAAAAACATGATTCTTATGGTTTTTTTATAGTTTCACCATGAAAATTTCCTTGTCGCAAATTTCTACTATCCTATTTGCAATCAGCGTGTCAAAATACAGAAGTATACTGAGTTTGAAGAAAATCGGAGAATTCAGCTATTCGGAACTTTATTCATGTAATTCCTAATCGTTATAAAATAGTATAAAACACCTTAATAGCAAAACATTACACGAAAGCTTACAAAAAAATTGTTAAGAAAAAAATTGTCGCAGTACGCGATGAGATTTCTAAGTTCCGTCGATACAAGTTTTGAATGCTCATTAAAAATGACATTTTATGACATTATCAAAAGTTGCAAAATGGTCTACATTTTTTAATATTTTTATTATTATATCATTATATTATTATACTATTATATATATTAATAATTATTATTATAATATAATAATTATAATTATTATTATATATTATTTTATTATTTTATTATACGCGAAGTGACTCATTGCCGATAACAATGCGGGAATAATATTGGCGCATGCGCAGTTCGATTCTTATATACTTTCCACATCAGCGGAATGTACGCACATGCGCACTTTGCAGATAAGCAACTTTCCGCATCGCGACAATTCGGGGGCAACGTAACAACAGCAGCGCTCAGTGTTTTAATA
>CAKNXH010057677.1:0-28002 GCA_932178445.1 Andricus quercusramuli | reverse complement strand
TGTCTGAAAAATCGTATTTGGAACATCCGTATATATACTTACAGAAAGAGGGGTTCTTTTTGAAATTACATATAGAAACCATTTCGAGTTCTGTTTGGAATTCCGTATAGAATACAATATTTCAACATCCATATAGATCCGTACAGATTTTCCATGTGGCTAAATCTCCCTAAGTGGCACTACCATTTGAAACAACCAGAAACTTATAGAAACTCATAGAAATTCTATATGGATCTATAGGATATTTGAAGGAGGGCAGTACTGAACCTGTACCGATCCAACGCATGGCATAGTGCTGAAAGCTGGACTTAACCATAGTTCACATTTCGTTACTGCGCCGGTACTTAAACGGTGTACCAAATCAGTACATCGGCAATACTAAACTAGTAACTTTCCAACGCTTGGCGTGGTACTGAGTTTTGGTACTGGCATAAAGCCTGCTTGATAACTGGCACGGTATTGCGCCTGTTGTAAGAATCGGCACAATACTGTATTTTCCACTTGGGATTGAGTGTAGAGTTTTACCCTGTAGAATCAAACGATGTAGGGCTCTTACACTTAAAATGATGCAATGATATTTAATTTGCTTGTACAGAGTATTCTTGTCTCGTACAGTTTTATTGTGTATGGCTTATTTATATTTACAACATTTATCATTTATAATTTGGTATGAAGATTCGCAAACTATAAATTACTATTTTGTGTAGATTTTTATGGTGTAAGATTTAATAGTGTTTAATTCATATTTCAAATATATAATTATTCAAATAAATATGATTATGTGGAATCCATGTGAGTATAATTAGCTGTGTAAAGATGTTATTGGTAGAGCTCCGTAAAGTAGAACTGGGAGGCACATGTGGGGTAAGCGACGCACCCTTCATTTCACATTTCTGCATGCGATATTTGCTTTATCTAGGTAAAAAATATAGAGGTTTGTCCAAGTAGTTTTCTCAATATTTTTAAAATCTTATTTCACTCTTGCCTAGCACATAATTCTTAACCAGTTAACTGGTAATGACGCATATATGCGCAGAAATCATCCAGGCCAAAACTGGTAATGACGCATATATGCGCACTTTGAATAACTGCCACAAAACTCAATGGATTTTGATAAAAATTGTTATGCCCTAGGTTTTTTGGTCGCTGATGACGAATCCAAGGTCAAAATTGAGAAATTCAAAATGGCGGAACCAATATGGCGGATCCAATATGGTAAACTAAAATGCAAAAGTGACGTGATTTGAATGAAAGTCAGTACTCAGTAGTTTTTTTGGTCGCTGATGACGAATCCGGGGTCAAAATTGAAAAATTTAAATCAGCTGATAATATATTAGGAAATTCATCAGCGACTTGAACAACTCTCTAGTACTGCCTTTCATTCAACTAACGTGATTTTTGCATTCTAGACCACCATATCGGACCCGCCATTTTGAATTTTTCAATTTTGACCCCGGATTCGTCATCAGCGACCTAAAAAACTCTAAGAAAATGAACTTTCATGATTAACACGGAATTATTTGCTTCTACCAGTTCTGGCACATAACGTCGATTTCGAGCCTACCAGTTAACTGGTTAATAACACAAACAATAAAAAAGGTTGCAATAACAATAATAATAATGATAAAAAGAGGAGGAAGATCTCTCCCCTTGCTCTGAAAAAGCATCCACTAATGTCACTGTCAACGCTCGCGGCCGCTGTGTTATGACAACAGCGGTAAAAGACGAACTTCAAACTACACCGTGCTCCTAATTTTGCACCTACTGCAACATCGTCGCAAAAGATTTTAAACATCGTATTAAATTAATTCATAACTTCGTTAACTCATCAGGCACTTGACTTCGTCCGTGGTTGATGACGAAAAAACTTTGGGATTTAGTGACGTACCTTTTGAGTTCTGGCAGGTTTTACAAGTAAGGTGATGACATCGTTTTAGCGAGTCAATGAGACTAGTAATTTTTTCAATATTTGACATGCAGGAGCACCACTTCATAATTCCAGTCACGTGGAGGAAAATCGGCCCTATGCTTGTAGCCAGTTCTCTAACATCTTTTACGTCTTTAAGATTTGCGAGTTCCGAAATAATTAAAATAAGATTACTGGACACCAGTATCATCATCATGATTAGAGAGAGAAATTTCTGCGAGAAGGAAACTTCTTTTTCACCCCTATATATACGCAGAAATTCCATAGCATTGAGTAAATGCTGTGCATAGTTGTTCAGAGAAGTTTCACCTACGCCTGACATCGTAGATTTTTTTCAATTTTAATTTTCTTCTTTGCAGATATCTTTACTCCATACCTCTAAGCCCAAAAAGAATTGGTTAAAAATTCTATTATCACCAATATTATAGAAATAATTATGGACCTTAATAAATTTTCATTTGAAAATATAGATACAAATAGATACAAACCAAAAGTACAATTTTTTTCAACGTTGTCTATTTTGTAAGAATCAGTCATCCATTTATTATATTTATTCTATCTTAATTCAATTCATTTTTTCATTATTGTTCACGCATAATGTGAGAATTTAAATAAACAACTGCCTTGAAATTGTATTACTTCTCAGGTGATAGCTCTATATTCAATTGATGCAATTCAATGCAATTACTCCATCATATATTATTTAGAGAACGATAAAGTATAGCCTATCATTTTCGTACTCCGTACGTTTCTGCTTCAAGTAAGGACTTACAGTATAATTTTCTTGGGCCTAATTCCTCATTTCAAATTCTATTGAACCTTTGGAAATATCTAAAGTTCGAATCTGAAAAGCATATCAATATCTGCTTTTCAAAACTTTGCAGTTCAGTACCTTCCAAGTTCTGAGTTATAGTTATAATAATTGTAGGGAGTGGTATATAGATCTTACATGGGAATAAACGTCTTAGGGTATTATTATAGTTGTTGATCTCATCGAGTTTTGTGTTGTTTGTGAAAATGGCAACTTTTTTATTTTTTGAATCATATCGTCTACAGTAATACGACCCTATGTTAGTATCACAAATATTACTATTTAAAGATTATAAAAAGATTAGATTATAAAAAGGTCGCGTCGGATTACCCCATATGAATTGCCACATGTGTCAAATTGCCTTATCCGAAATTTTTTCGAAATCCTCGAAATTCGGAACATTTTAACCTCGACCTTTTTCATAAATCATCCATGCACTATGATGCTATTAGAAGAATTCAAAATATTCTAAAGAATTGAAAACAATTAAAAAGACTTCAAAATAATTCAATGAGACCTCAAGAGAATTCCAAAGAAATTAATGAATCCAATGGAGAATTCGGGAAGTAAAGGTGAATGCAAGAGAATTTAAGGTGAATTTAAGAGAATTCAAGGTGAAGTAAAGTCAAATGCAAGAGAACTCAAAATGATTCAAAATAATATAAAATAATTTAAAATAATGTAAGGTAAATGGAATGTGAATTCAAGGTAAAATCAAGAGAATTCAAGAGAACTCAAAACATTTCAGAAGAATACAAAAGAATTGAAGACAATTTAAAAAAATTCAAAAATATTGAAAACATACAAGTGAATTGAAGGAGGAATCAAAAGGGAAAAGAACCTACGCCACATTTATCCGATTTTCATAAGAGAAAAGAAATAAGGTTCGATAAAATCTAATTTTCAATTTAAAAAAAAATCAAAACGCCCACTCCCGTGATACTCTAGTGCTAAATCAAGGAGAACATAATTTGAATTAATAAAGTCAACCAGTTCTGAGTAAGTGAACAAGATAGATTTTATTTTGGAGTTTGGACGATCATTTTAAATTCAGTGACCAAAGATTTATTTGTATATTTATTTGTATATTTGTATACTATTGATCGCGGTACAGTTAATAATACATTTTTTGACGTCCAATGATGATTAAAAAACGAATTAGAAAAAAATCCTTTAGAATATGTGGTATAAATTTCAGACCAATCGATTCGGTAGTTTCGGAGATTTTTTCAGCAAGCGGTAAAAACGTGGTTTTGAGGCAAGTGCCATTTAAATATATATAGAGCGCATAGAATAAATTAAAGAAATTTTTTTAATGTAATGTAAGAGTATATTTATTAGCTAGGCAAAACAAACCCTACATCGATATCTTTCTTCATGTTTAAAAAAAATTGCAAAAAAATCGCATTTTTTTTGCGCGGAGAAAGTAGAACCCTGCCTTAATACACTGAGAAACTTTAGGTTAGAAAAATTACTAAAACGGATAGCAAATGGGGGCAAAATGCTTAAATTTCGACATTTCAATACATAAATAATAAGTTATACTATTTTTATAAGAAGAATTCCTATCTGATAATAGCAATCCTTACTATTTTCTGTAGTAAAATCCGATGTAGGAAAAATTAGTAGAGAAATTAATAAATTGTACAAAAAGAATAAAAGTAATAAGTATTTTAAATAACATAACATACTAAATATGTAGAAGAAATTACTATTGTCTGTAGGAACACGATGTTTATTATGGACATTTTCTACTTTTTGTAAGAAAGGTTAATACCAATTATTAAAATTGGTCCCAAATATTACTAACTGATTTAGCAAACGGTATCGAGCCTTGGACCGAGTGCATCCGACGTGTGTCGATCGCCGATCATATTTTTAGGTTGCGAAAATGACATCTAATTTATGTTTCAATGCAAAATCCGCAAAAAAACGTAATTGAAAAAGAAAATATTTACTTATTTTAATTACATTAAAAATTTTGTTGTTTAAAATTATAAAAATATCATGAATATTAATCAATTAAAGATAAAATGAATTAGAACCAATAAACTTTCTATCATTCAGGTCATATGGAAGTTTACATTCTGAGTCTCAAAATGTCTTATAGGTAGATGGATCATCGCCCGACTGCTGTCCCGGAGACGCGTGTTCGATTCCCGCCAGCTTCGTTTTCTTCTAACCCGATTTTTTTCTGTTTCAGCTTTATAATATAATACTATCTTTTAAGAATATATACATATATGTAATTTCTAATGTTGTCAATTCTTAATTTAAATAAATGTGAATTATGCGTTAAATGTAGAACATGTGTGTAGGTAGGCTTGTGTGAAAGTTAGCAACACGTGTTTTTTTTTTACTATTCCCACTGTAGCATATTTTGCTAACCAGTTAGTAATTCGGTGCGCACGGTCCCTGCGCATAATTTTACTACAGTACTTTGTAAATACTGTTATCTTCTACAGATATTAATCCAACAAATTTACTATTTTCTCCTATCAAAATTAGTAAATAGTGCAGACTTGCAGTTTTACTACAGAGGTTAATAAATACTTCAAATGTCTTTTACAATAAATGCAATTGTTTTAACTTTTATTCCAATATATTTTATAATTCTTTAAGTAGCTACGAGTTACTATTGAGGTTAGTAAATATTATTAAAATTTGCTTTTTGCCCCTCATTGCAAAGTTCAGATAGTAAAATCTAGTGTGATTTTTAACAAGAAATACAAACAAGGGTTTCTCAGTGTACATTCATAAATTCTTGTTTTTTGTCTGGCCTATTGTATTGGTCATTTTTAATCATGAAAATCTGTCCTAAGATTCGGAATCAGAGCTCCAAACCACCCCGTGTGGTGCTGATTTTTACAAAAATTTATAAATTTTCAAGTTTTTCGTTCACCATATTGGATCAGACACTTTGAATTTTAAAAATCTGACTTAAGATTTGTAATCAGCGTGTCCCAAAAGAAAACCGGTAACTGATTTTCACTAACATTCATAATTTTTTTTTCGTTTTTTGTCCGCATATTGGATCGGCCATTTCGAAATTTTAGATTCTGAATAAAGATTCGGCATCAGCGACCCAGACAACCCTCGAATATCAATTTTCACAAACATTAATAAATTTTCCAAGTTTTTCGCCCACCGTATTGGATCAGCTTTTTTGAATTATGCAAATCTAGCCTAAGATTCAGAATCAGAGCCTCAAAGAATCCCAAGGTAATGATTTTTACAAAAATGTATACATTCTCCAATTTTTCGGTTTGCCATATTCGATCAGCCATTTCGAATTTTGAAAATCGGACTTTGGATTTGTAATCACAGCCACCCAAAAATTTTCCGTACGCAAATTCATGAGTTTTACTTATTTTACTAACATTTCCCAGATAGCAAAATGCCCGCCGATTGCAAGCGATCTGCCGGCCTGCGGTCCGATCGATCGGACCGACTTGCCGGCAGATATGCACCTTAATGTGCACACCCTTGATGTCTATATGCCCGCCCGACAGGCCGGAGCGACGCTGTCCGGCGAACTGCATGCCCGACGGTCCGGTAAATTGCAGGCTGAGTGTGCGAGTAGATTAAAATTAAAAAAATCTTTTTTTATGTAAATAAAATAACAATTTTCAAATATCACGAAAGGTAATGACGAAAGTCTGCGTATAATAAGTCCAAGTTGAAAGAAAAATGTCAATATTATAAAAATATCTTTTTATAATATTGACATTTTTCTTTCAACTTGAAATTTATATTATTATACGCAGAATTTCATTACCTTTCGTGCTATTTGCTACTTTTGTTGATTTGAAGGACACCGACAGCAAAAAATTGCTAACAAATTTTTTGTTCCACACACAGCCAAAACAATACCAAAAACCGCAAACGATGAAAGGTATAACTCCGTTATACAAGTAGATTACTCCGTATTCCAAGTGGATTACTCCATTTACAAGTGGATTACTTATTCTTCTATTTTTTCTGGAACGAATAACAGTTATTGTTTGCAAATCGTACACATCCGAGCGAAAATTCACGGGAGTGAACGCCACACGAGATGAAACACGACAAGAACAGCTGATCCAAAACGCGCATGCGCGTTTTTGATCTCAAACTTCTCGCACTATCAGCTTGCAGCGGTCGCGTAAATCGCAGGCCCGTCGTTCCTCGCCGTTTGCAAGCCCGACGGGCGTCTAATGTACTGGACCGTTGCCTGCCGTTATCCGCCTTTCGGTCGCATTCCGACTCTGCCGGCCTGTCGCGTGAATTTAGCAGGCACGCTGGTTTCCAGCCCGTCGGGCTGATCGCGTGCAGGCACGTATTGTTATCTGGGTTATTATACACTATGTTCAATCGCCCATTTTGAATTTTGAAAATCTGACTTCAGATTCGTGAGACATAAAAGAAAACGTGCGAAAGTATAACTTCGGCATACCAAGTTTCATTGTTTTTAATTGTAATTTGACGTGGTTACAGATTTTTGACGCCGCTCTTGTCAAATTGCCTCACATTTATGTCGAATACAAATTCAGAAAAACAGAAATTAGATTAAATTCAAATTAGGATGAATAAATATTATGGTGAAGAAAAATTCTAAAATACGAAAATTATGCCAAATGAGACAATAATCCGACAATATAAAAATTATAATGAATAATTGTTCGGCAATATTGCCTGACCATTTTCTTCGTTGAACGAACCTTGCTCCAACCTCTCAATGGAATATTTTCAACCTTATATTTCGAGTTTCCGAAAAATCTTCACGGAATTTGTTGTCCTATCTGGTGAGGTGGCACAGCAAAAGGGGTTACGCCATACATTTTGGGTTTGCCAAACTTGGCACTTGAACCCTTTTGGTATTCCAAACTTTGACGCGCATGCCCTTTTGAAGTGTCAAACGTTTAGTCTTGGTGGCAAAAAACTACGACGAACAGACAGAGAATGTACATTCGACCGAAACTAAAGTATAAGGTTTCAGGCTTCAGCTCTGTGAAACCCTAAAAATTCAGAAAAGTACATATTTCAATAAAAGAATAAGATTTTGCGTAATTTAGTTTTTTATTTTTACCCCAAATTCGAAATTTCATGATAGGGTTTACATAAATATCATTCGAATTTCTGATTTTGCATTCAGTATTTGAATTTCCCGCTTTTCTAAAATTATTGGCAGCAGTGCAGACTGCAAAAAAAAGTAGACTGCACTGCACTATTGGCTGCAATGCAAAACAATGCACTCGATCTCGATAGTCTATCCAGGTCTATCTGGGTCATCTGGGTCTATCTTACCGAGTGGAAATGGGAACTGAACAACACCAGAGACTCTCTGAATACCACATGACAACACATGAAAAAGAGGTGCAGGTGGAAAGCGACGAACACGAAAACAAAACGAAAGCAAAGATTGACGAAAACGTGAAGAGAGATAAAAAAACAGGTGATTTAATAATGATCACAAAGCTTGTTCTATTCTATGCTTGCAGTACTTATTGGAACGTTATTGTGCACCAAAGTGATTAAATTGATTATAAACAGAAGCTCCGATTAAACAGGATAATCTTCCGCTTTTTATAAGGTAAGTCTTCTGCATATAGAGTAATATAATAAGTCTAAATTTGTATTATTTTTGAATGCAAGATAAACAAATTACATTTAATATTCTTAAGTTGATAGTTGCATTGCAGTACTCTTAATTCTTTAAATTTTTCCATCGATTAGTGGCATTAAATTCAATTTCTAAAAAGTAGTCATTTTGAGGTTAGTTCGTATTTTTGTTTCGTCTGGCAGGCAAAATATCGAATATATATCGAAATGATTATTTATATTAGTGCACATTTTCAGTTTCCTTAAAATATATCCCTGTTTTTTTAAATCTTGGTATTTGAATGTTACTTAACCTTTGATTACATTGAATCAATATTGCAGATTTCAAGCTTTATACCAAATATTAATTTGATTCTATAACAATTTTTGCACTTAGTATTTTATGGTGTATGCGGAAGAACTACTGTATTTCATGCAAAAGAAAAAAAAATGAGTTACGTACAAGCTTTTAAGCTAGATTCGTAACATTATCTTAGAACCAATATTCAACATAAAATAAAGTTGGTTTCTCTTTCTATGCTCTAAAAATCTGATATTTTATATTTGTACTGTTTGTTATGTAAAATTATTAACAGTATAAAACATTATTGCAACCTGTGAATAATTGCATACAGATTTAATAATTCTCCGCACCCAGAAATTCATACAAAAGTTTAAAATCGCCTAATATCGTCTGCATCCTTCTTTTTTATCTATAAGTTTAGTTTTGTATTGTTTCTAAATTTGTTGTAAAGAACTAAAGTTATGGCGATTTTGTGTACACTAATTGTGGCTGTCAATATAAATATGAAATTCAAAACTGGAAAAAATCATTTTTTCTCAAATAATTCTCAAACAACAAATTTTGTTACTTAAAGTTTTTGTCTACTTCGAGAGAAAAATGATAATTACTGTAGGGAAAACTTTTTGTTAATTAATTAATTATTTGACGATATAACATGCAATAGCCCAATTACAGAAAAAATTTGTATAATGTTTTTATATAATGCACAAACATAACTTAATCTTAATAGTAGTTAGACAGAATGTGTTCTCTGATTCGAGTAAAATACATAATATGATATTCAGAACACACGGAGACTGCCGGCGTGCAAGCGAGTCATTTGAAGTTCTGGAAATTCTGTCTGTCTGTGAAATAAAAAACCGTATTCGTTTTATAGGACGCAAGAGATGGAAGAGGGAGGTATTTCGTACCGTCCTTGTGGACTTTGGGACAGACATACTGTTTTGTTAAATACGCAGACAAAAACCAACACTAAAAAAATGTTTAGTTTGTCGCAAATTCAAAAAATTATAATTTGAAAAAAATTATTTTTAATGATTTTGAATTCAAAAATGTTATTCACAGCAAAAAACATTAGGGGAGACTATCCTACAGTAGATAATGATCCTACAGTAGATAATGATCCTACAGTAGATAATCCTTAACTATAAGCACAAATATAAGTAAAATAATCAACTATAGTGTTAGTATATTAACACGTATCGTGCCTTAACTATTACTTACATTAAATTAATTATTCAACATCCATTAGTCCTTTTAATTTTTGATTATCTACTGTAGGATCATCTACTGTAGGGTGGTCTCCCCTATTGAAAAAAATCACCATCATTTGTGCATTTATACACCCGTGAACGAAAAGAGAACTTTTTTTTTTAAATTTTTCACGCTTAAAACAAAAACTATGCGTCTTATCAGAAAAATTATCTGAATCCAATTTGTAGATATTTTTGAGGCGAATGATTTTGCTTCTTAACTTCTTTTTATATCTTGCCTAGTTTTGCTGCCAAATACAATTTTTGTATTTTTAATTAAAAAATTTCTGATCTAAACGGAATCTGTGTGTCTTATCGAAGTATTCTGAAGTAAATTTGCAGATCTTTTTAAATTAACTATTTTGCTTTTTAACATTTTTCCGCATATCTTGCATAGTTTTGCTCGGAAATGGAATTTTGTATTTTTAATAATATTTTTCATGATCAAAACAAAAAGTATGGTTGTCAGAATTGTATTACCTGTAGTAAATTGTATGAACTGTTTTTATTAAGTAATAGCCTGAAGCAAATTTGTCGAACTTTTTAAGATAAACAATTGTGCTGTTTAACGTATTTTGATATTTCGCATAGTTTGTCAGGAAAATTAAATTTTTTATTTTTTGAAAGCATTTTCGATGTATAATGGATTTCGAGTTGAAACGCATGTGCTAGAGTACCTATAAATTCACAGTCAAATTTAAAATATCCTTTCATAAGAAAACGATCAATTTCCATTAGGAGCTGTGCTACAGCTGACTACTACGAAAGTCAAGATCCTGTTTATACTCTGCAACGTTGCCACGTTTCTTCATAATTTTACAATTTACAGAATAACTCATAATATTGTTTTCGAACAAAAAGAAAACTACTTTTAATAAGAAGCACTATCTATATCACTGCAACAACTTACGTATTAAATGGAATTAATAGGAGTGTTTTATAATAATATGTTTTTAACTTTTCGGGATTGATACGACTGAATTTTTAAATTTTGTTTTGTAAATTCTTCAGTCATTTTACATTTTATTTTTTAAATTTTATGCATTTTGGACTCCCATTAATCTAAAGAATTTTTCAATAATACTTATGTACTTTATAACAAACGCTCACATGATACAAAAGTTGTGCATGTTCCTCCTTAGCTAAACGCAAAATTACCTTTGTTTCGCTTTTGAGAAAGAAACAAAACTTCGTCTATTTCGATCACTTTACAGCAATTAAATCAATATTTTCTCCCAATTTGCTTTCAGTATAACGTAAATAGTTTCTAATTACATTTCAGTATCAAAAACGAAATTAAAATCTCGACCAATTTCATTTCGGTATCAGACGCGTTATGAATTTACACGATTTAAAAATAATTCTAGATTTATAGTGTAATTTTTTCGGTAATAAATTAAACAAGCTTCATAAAGTGAATTTCTTATTTCTTTAGTTTAAAGTGAACGAAATATAATTATGGGACTTTCGCTTCTTTTCTTACATACGAAAATAGGGTAGGGGGACAGGTTTCCCAATCCGCGTTTTCCAATGGACATTTTTCCCAAACCTGTTTTTCCAAAAAACTTAGAAAATTTTTAGTAACATTAGATAATAATTATTAACATAAATTTGTATTAACATTACATAATTGTCATGTACTTAAAATGTAACGTAGTATTGGTTCCACAACACTGGAGGGTACCTCGGTGGTCGACGAGTAAGACGCAACCTAGGCCGACTCCTTCTTCGTGCGCGGAAACGGCTTATGTAAGTTTCTTCAAAGTAATTGACGATGGAATCCAACCCTTCAGGCAAATCTTCACGTAAAAGTTGAAAGTTTTTTTCGACTTCTTCGAGAGGGACATATGCCAAAGCACAAAGCATGTGCGAACCTACTTTTATCCGTCGATCCTCTTCGTCATTATACAAACTTTGCAAACCTTCCTCTTGGATGTATCGATACATATTTTGGCATAAGTGAAAAAAGCAACAGCTAACTATCTCTCAGCCAAAAATTATTTCTGCCGCTTGTATGGAAGCCAATTCAAAATCGAGCATGATGCGTTTCGGCAGAGTCATAAATCCAAGTTCACGCCCTTTCTCCGAGAAAGCCATCAATGTGTGAAAAGCAGCTTTTCTTTGCATTTATACTTTCGAGAGTTCCCATTTTACATCTTGGAAGTTGCAATTAATTTATAATTTCACTTCACAAAAAAATTTAGACAGTTCAAGAACAAGACGTCAATCTACTTGACCAACATTAAAGAAGCAAAACAAATAACATCAAAGAACAAAACAAAACAGTTGGAATTGTTTGAAGTTGGTTGCCATTTCAAATAAATATTCCATGATTTGAAGTTTAGTTCGAACTTTTACTTTGGTGATTTTTGTATTTTGGGAAAAATGTCCTTTGGGAAACGCGGATTGGGAAACCCGTCCTACAATCGAAAAGAAAACTTTTATTAGTATTTTCTTACGTTAACGTAATTAATACTGAATTATGTCAAGGAAAAAAGTGCAAGTAAAGCGTATAGATTTTCATAAAATATATTCCATCTAATTAATTGTTGTTGATATGAAGAATTATTTTTTTGGGATCACTGTAGAATCATAAAAAATGAATTTCAACGCGGCAACTGTAAAAAGTATAAGTACTGTAAAATCTATTTCCTTATTTTTTCGCGAGTTGAGTGCAAACGCTTTTTTCATTATAACTTATTTTACTTCCATAAATAGGATTGTAAATACTATAAGAAATTGGCAAGAGATCTTTTTTTTAAATCTGAATCTGGATTGTTATGGAAAAATTGATTTAGTTTTTCGAATTAGACAAACGATGCATCCAAGCTTTTCTATGCTTGATAAAATCGTTTTCATTCGCCTTGTATTCCTGTGTACTTGCAGGCGCTATTGCTAAATTATACCGCAACAAATTCGCTGGTGGCAAATGGCTCGTTTTCCATGATATTAGATCCATGTAATAGAAACCTGATTCCTACCTTACCGATATTTTTTCGCAACAACTCACGTCCTCGCGAATCGAGATATCGAGTTTAAAAATTGGAAAATTAAATAAAATACACTAAGGAATGTTTGTGTAGCCTTAGATTTCTGGAATGTCAACATAAATATTCAAAAAAAGATATTGTAATTCCAAATTGTAGTAACACACAATCGTTCCTCAGTGCCTTTCATGTAATATCCAAGACTTTCGACTCGGTACCTCAATTCGTGTATATGTAAGTTGTTGCGAAAAAATGTCGAATAAGTATGACATGGCCTTTCTCGGTTTACAATACTTAAAAATTATGTTTTAAAGGGGAGATTCTAATACGAAAGTTGGTTAGTTGTCTGATTTTCAAAGTTGACTTTAGGTTCCAACTGAAAAGTTTTTCAGATTTGAACTTACAGCTTCAATCGATTTTGAAGACAAAATGTTTTTAAAATGGAAATACCAGACGTATTCATTGTTTTTGAGCTGTGTTACATATGATTCAACATATTATAACGATCTTATTTTTTTTCAATACAGAGCTTTGCAGGCGAGGCCGCTAAAATGGAGGAAGAGAATAGAGACGACGAGACACAGAGCAATGCTTCAACAAAATATGAAGATAGTTCTCCAAAGCTGAAGAAAGATCTTATTGCAGAGACTGACTTCTTTGGAGAGACAAAAGTAAAGCATAAATTAACAACTTATACTTGGGCTTTGAAGGATTTTAAAATGCTGGCCAAAATCCATAAACATATGGATACCGAATCATTCACTTTATGCGACGATTCCAACATCGAATGCTTTCTCAGTGCTGATATTTCTGATTGGTTGTCCGTCCATGTGGCCTTCTGCGATGCCGTTCCAGCTACTCACAGTTACGAGATAACTCTCCATGTTATAAACGAAGAAAATCTGAGTTCCTTTCATGAGGTGCTTTACACTACAGATATAATTAAAGGCCAGAAGATCACCTTCGAAAAATTTCTACTCATGGAGAGGGAGGAGTTAGATAACTTCCTCGTGAATGGATATTTGTTCTTGTGGTGCGAGATTTCTCGCATTGATTCCTCCTTCTCATTTAGGAATACCGTTATTGACATGGTGGAAAACGAAATTTCTGATGACATCCCCAACCTTTGGAAGAAGCAATTGCTGACGGACGTGACATTAATTGCTGGCGAGAAGGAATTTCAAGCCCACAAATGCATCCTTGCAGCCCGATCTCCCGTTTTCTTGGCGATGTTCCAGACCGACATGAAAGAGAATCACGAAAATAAGGTTGTTTTGAATGATGCGGATCCGGAGTGTTTAAAAAAGTTGCTGGACTTTGTTTACTCGGACAAAGTCGCTAATATACAGCACGATACGGAAAAATTATTGGCAATGGCTGATAAATACGACATTAAGGGGTTAAAACTTATTTGTGCACAGGAACTCTGTAATACCCTAGATGCTTCCACAGCGATTAATACTCTAGTGTGGGCAGACAGATACAACGTTCAAGAGCTGAAAGACAGAGTCTTAATTTTTATAAGGAGTCATATGAAGGACGTTCTTGATACAGCGGCTTATAGTGATGTTCTCGCTGAACATCCTAATTTGCTTAAGGATATCTTTTATTGCAAATCGCCTCATTACAAAAAACAGAAAACTGATTTGTAGTAAGAGGATTAGTTTAATTTTAGAGTTCCTTGTTCTATTCTATTGTACTATTGATTCTATTAATAGAATTTATTATTTCTGTACAAGTTCCCATTTCGTAAAAATAAACATGGTTTCCTTATTATCGTAATTGAGATTCCAATTTCCTGACTATATATATCGTAGGTTTTTAGAGGATTCGGCATTCAGCCGACTGCCGGCGTTCAGAAGAATTTGGGACGAAATCTATACCTGGCGCCCAAGTGCCTGGTTTATTTAGGCATTTAGAAGAATACTCATCTATTTTTCTGAATACCTGCCATCTTTTAGGCTTTTACAGGAAACCAACCATAGACTATTTGTACTCATTAAATGTCTCGAAAATTGTGTATACTTTTACAAAATAATAATAATGGTTTTATGTCATATATTTAAAAAGTCTTTAAATTCATGTTCTCACTGCATTCGAAGGTAAACATTTATTTATTTTCCAATTTGCTTCATTACAATCATATAATAAAGAAGAACTTAATTAAATAAATAACCATTCAATTAAAAAGTGAATTTAGCCATTTACTTTTTTCCGCGACAAGATTGGAAAATAAAAATGCAATGTTCTCTTTTTTTATTTGGTTTCTTTTTAAAATTTTGTTGTATAGTAATTATAAAAGATTGCCTACCTTAAATTATAGGACCATTGTCCAATTCTTAGTAAATTTCAGTTTTCGTTTTTCAGTGAATGACTGTATTCACCATTTTACGTGCATAATTAAAATTATGAACACACTTTTTTCATGGAATTTGATCAATTTTACTATTTCAAATTGTAACTTGTGCAAGGCAAATCGTAAGTACGTCTATTTTCCGTTGTAATATATACTATATTCTACCAAAAATGCATCCAGAGCTCAAATGATGCATGTTAAATGATGAATCCAGAGATTAACTTCTTTCCGTGACCGAATTGCAACATAAAAATAAAATTTTCATCTTCGAAACCTGTGAAAACATGAAATTAAATCAAAAGACTTTTTAAATATGTGACATAAAATCATTATTCTTATTATTTTTTAAAAGTATATTTCATTAATTAGATATTAGATGAACATAAAAATAAAAAAAATGTTAAATTTCGTCCCAAATTCTTCGGAACGCCAACAGTTGGCTGAATGCCCAAATAGTCTAAGAGCCTACGACATATGGATACATTTTGAGATTTAGAAACGTTCCAATAAGTGTCAGTATGCCTTTTTACTCAAGTAACAAAGAACATAGGAAAAATTAAAGTCCATCTACTAACTGTTTCAAAAATCCTGGCCCCTCTACAAATCATTGAATATCTCAATAAAAAAAAAATCGCTTAAAAAAAGGAAAAACATGTTGTCAATCCTCATTTCATTACGAATAAGTACAATATCATTTGATTGCGATGCGCCCATAAGTTTCGATGCAAATTCGCGTTGAAGGTGAAAAAACGTGGTTAAAAGCACCTTTTAGACCTTGGTCAACTTCCGACCGTTCTATTTCGTGGAAAAATGCATGAATTGTTTGGCAAAAAATCAAGTAGTTAGAGGTTGGCAAGCGAGGCAATGCGAAAAAGTAGGGACATGCGAGCGAGGCGAAGCGAGGAAGGCAAGGCGTTACGAGCGTGCGGCTTAGAGATAAAGGAATGGATGGATGTTAGTTTTTAAGGGTTAGTTTTAAGAAAATTCTGTAAAAATGGATGTGTAAGCAAGTCAATTTTTTTAAGACCAGCAGGCTGAAAAATAAACTTTTAACTATCTATTTGTGAGTACGTTTTCGAAAAATTGAAAAATATTTATAACTTTGGTGTCGGCAGTAAATAAAAGCGAAGGATGCTAACTCAGTTTCTAATCAAGCTGTTTTTTTTCTACGGTAGTCGACCACAATTGTAATCGATACGTTGAAGGGGTTGCCATCCACTATTGTCAAAGTCGGTTGACCCACGCGGCACATTCTACCAGATGTACGAAAGTAAAAGAAAAAAAGGTCACTTTATGAGGCAAAGGATCATGCAGGACCTCGATACCCTGGAACCCGCTGAGAGTATCATCGACTTCTTTTGTGCCTCCAGTCCCAACAAAAAACAGAAAAAAATAATATGCAATAGCGTGTTATTGATGTAATTAACTGTTTTTAAAAACCAACCATTGAATTTATTGATTTTTTTTTTTTTTTTGAAAATTTCAAGCTTCAGTGGAGCCTTCTAGCTTGATTAGAAGCTGAGTTAGCATCCTTCGCTTTTATTTACTGCCAACACCACAGTTATACATATTTTTGAATTTTTCGAAAACGTACTAACAAATAAAACATCAAGCTAACTACTCGATTTTTTGCCAAACAACTCATGCATTTTTCCACGAAATAGAACGGTCGAAAGTTGACTAAGGTATAAAAGGTGCTTTTAACCACGTTTTTTCACCTTCACTGCGAAATCGCATCGAAAATTATGGGCGCATCGCAATCAAATGATATTGCACTTATTCGTAATGAAATGAGGATTGACAAGATGTTTTTCCTTTTTTTAAGCGATTTTTTTTTTATTGAGATATTCAATGATTTGTAGAGGGGCCAGGATTCTTGAAACAGATATTAGGTAAAGTCTGCCAGTCTCCCCACCCACTTTTCCCCGTCCGAAATTTCTATGACAACCCGAAAGTGACGAGTTTCAAGCAATGAAATAATTCGTTTTTTATTCCATAGACAAAAAATGCAGCGAAAACAAATGAAATGAAGTGTCCATTTTTTTCCTCACTCTTTTCCATTAAACGAAAGGTTATAGTTATGCATTTTATTTACAAAAATTCCAATATGCATAGTACCAGAATTCTTCAATAACTCTGGGAATACAATTTCATCTTTTAAGAATGGTTCCAGGTTCCTTAGTTAAAGAAGATTAGTTTAAAAATCATTGAAACTGCATTTGGTTTTATCCTTCAACTTGATTCAGTTCGAACATTTCTTCGGCAAAACGTGCCTACGTAAAAGGTTCATATTTGTTATATAGGAATTTATTTTTGTTCCCCTCCACAAAAACAGAAAGAAACTAGTATCTTGCACATATAGATTTGTTCTATCAATTAGAAATTATATTATAGATTAATATTGCAAAATATTGCATTTTTCTTCGAAGATCATTTGGTTTCTTGAATTATTATAAATTGTTCGTGTACTGTGAACGTTGGCATGTCTGTAATAAAATTTAAATTTATAACCTTTCGTATTTCGTAATGAAAAAGATTTAGCCTTTTTTTAATTTTGATACTTCATTTCATGGTTTTCTGCCTCATCCAGTGCAGTCAACTGCAGTGAATCCATGTAGTGGCTCTCCAATCAGGACGGCTAACTTTTTCATTGTAGTGCAGTACGTAGGTAACATTGAGCATGCATAAATAGTGTAACGCAGTTTCTCTTCGGTTTCATGTTCAGGGGGTCCTAGATGATGAAAAAATGTTGGGTGCCGGTTTCTGATAGTGTGCGTTTACCCGGAGGTGGGGGTGGGGGGTGAGCGCACGGAACGTCGGTATCTCTTACGAATAATTATTATTATACCATTAAGCCATTTCCCTTGCGGGGTAGGCGTGACTTGCTCGGTTGGAAAGTAGTGAATAGGTATATGGGTATAAAGTAGGTCGGTATATGGGTATAAGGTATATTGGCATATAGGTGTGAGGTATAGATGTTTTACATTGATCTGGAATTCTCGTGTTATTTATTCAAATGACACGTTCATTCCGCAACACTGCTCCGACCCAGGTTGCTGATCAATCTCTCTAGCGATCACCCCAAGTGAGAAGCCTCACTAAGTTGTTATGCATGGTTCCCCACTTGGGCCCATTGGTATCCAAGGTCTTTGTTTCAGGCATCATTCAGTCTATGGTCACTCTGTTTACAAACTATTTGAAGGGTAGAAATGCAAAAGGAGTCAAGCGCCAAATATTCGAAATCGGGTTTATTAGCTCGAAAAATCAGATAAATTCTATTACACATGCCTGCCAAAGGATTTCTTTGGGGCATCATTTTCCAAAATTTGTGTTCTTGTGTTCACAGTCAGAGAAGCTTTTCTAACCACAAAGTAAAAAATCAAATTCCATTTTTGTCGACACTGGCTAATTATTTTTAATTACTATTGGGTCCCTTCCGTTCAGCACTGAACAATCCAATTCCTCATTTTTTGGAAATATGCAAAATTATTACTGCTATTTTTTTCAAACAAACTTTTTGGAAATCAATTCGTCCATTCAATAGCTAGAATTCAAATTTTTAGTTTTTTCTTAAACTGCAAATTTACTCCACAATTAATGTTGAAAGATGTTAAAAGTCGATACGGACCCAAAATCTAACCTCGATACATGACCTGTTTCATTCAATTTCTCAAAACCGGATAGCTTTTTGTGAGCAAACTTTTTTTAGTTCGATAGATCATGAAAGTATCTCGAAAGCACTTCCTTACTTTTTTCTTAAATGGTTCCGCTGAATTTACAACATGTTTTTAGTCTCTCCTGAAAAAAGTGAAAAATGGCGCTTAACTCCTTTTGCATTTCTACCCTTCATTTGTCGCCACACTTTTCTGTTCTGGCATACTACTCTAGCTTCCTTCACGTCCATGCATTTTTTCATGCAAGCTCTGGTGTTCCTATGACTTCCCAGATAACATTCTGCTAGCACACTGATGGCTTATATGCACGCAGATCTGCGGATCGACGCGCAGATTGTGCTCTCACCTGCTGAGACATATGCGTCATCATATGCCTGGCATATGTATAGCAGAATCTGACGCATAATCTGCTACGCATATCGCTAGCGGATCTGTTACGCATATCGCTTGCAGATCCGACGCATATCTACGACAAATATAAACACTACTTCTAATTTGAATTTTTTTGCATTTTGAGAGAATGGTCAATGCTGTCAATTGTCAATGCTTTATGTATACGCAGATGTAGTGTGGACTCTACGGGTTAAAATGAGAACAAAAAGGCATATTATGGATATCATGTTGGTTCGCCGGTACATGTGCACGCATGCGTGCACATGTACCGGCGAACCAACCCTGGCGGACCGGCCGAACGCAAACATTACGCTACAGCGTAACGGTAAAGTAATGGTAAAGTAATGCTAAAGTAATATGGCATTATAATTAATAAAGGAAACAAAATTAATATGTAAATTGTTGCAATTATAATAAAACGTTAAAATTTACATTAAATGGTCATGCCGTAATTGCAACAAGTTCCTTTCTCAGCGTTAAAAAATAAAAAAACAAAGTGGCTGTCATTCAAGTCGGGTCCCTGCAGACTGGCAACCCACTTAAAGCCACGTTAGCGGGTTGCCAATATGCAGGGGCCCGACTGCAATGACGGTCACTATGTTTTTTTATTTTTTAATGCTGCAAAAGCAACTTGTTGCAATTGCGGCATGACCGTTGAACGTAAATTTCAACGTTTTATTATAATTGCAACAGTTTACATATTAATTTTGTTTCATTTATTAATTATAATGCCATATTACTTTACCATTACTTTAGCATTACTTTACCGTTACGCTGTAGCGTAATGTTTGCGTTCGGCCGGTCCGCCAGGGTTACAACTAATAAAAGAAACAAAATAAATATGTAAACTTTTGCAATTATGATAATACGTTAAATTCTACGTTAAATGGACATGTCGTAATTGCAACAAGTTTATTTTTCAGCGTTAAAATATAAAAAAACAAAATTGCTGTCAGTGACGTCAGCAAAAGGCGGCTTCAAGCGTAGAGGGAAGATAGGTATAGAGGCGACAATGCCCACCAAGCTTAGAAGATGGGCGCGGGGAATGAGACGTCGGGAGTAGGCTTAGTTAGGGAACCAGCGATGCGAGGGCGCTAGTATCGCGAAACAGCCACGCAACCGTTCCCTCTACCCCTCTCCTACTCTACAAACGTAGAGGGAAGATAGGCTTAGCATGGGCTTAGCGTGACAAGTGAAAGAAATTGTGACTTGCCAGTTTTTCACCGTAACCAAGAACTGCTGCTAATAATTTCATCGATTTTGAATATTTGCCACACATGCATTTCATTCTAAATGAATTTTCAAATGTATATCATTAGGGTGGTCCAAAAATTCGACTTTCGATTTTTAGTGATAAAACCCTCCCCCCCCATTTTGTTGGTTTTCCGGAAAAATAAATTCCGCAATTTTTTTTTTCAACGTTAACCCGTGCCCCCGGGCTTTTGAAATTAACATGGGGTTTTAAATGGGAAAAGCTCGATTTTCAAAGAAATGGAAAAAAGAAGTACTGATTATACATTTTTTCTCAATTAAAGTATTGTCACCTCTTGAGGAGTATTCAAGGAATAATTTCCACCCAATAGCTTTTAATTTTGATACACCTGAACCCCTTTAATTGTGCCCGGAAAATGCCCCAAAAAATGCAAAATAGCAGTTTTCTATCAAATATGCTAAAGACGGTATTTTAAAAAAAATGTCAACATTAATTATTTTTAATCGATAAGTGACGAGTTTTAAAGTATATTTTAAATAATTTAAAATTTTTTAAACAATTAGTATTTGTTTAAACAATTTTTTCTTCCTAAAATCGTAAGAAGTTATTATTTTCTGAAAATAATGGGACAATTAAAGAATGTTGAAAGCAATACATTTTTGAAGGATGTTTGGTAATTATTTAAACAATTTTCTGAAAGAATTTCTGTAAAAATCTCTGTAAGAATTTCAGAACTTTGCAGGTATGAAAATGGAATGTGCGTTATTTTCAATACTTTTCACGTGTAAATTATATGGAAACAATCAAGATATGATCAAATTATGTCAAAAACATAATCTTAGTTAGATTAGTAATGGTGTTAAAGCGATGTTGTTTGTCTGAGTAATATAAGTTTATAAAAATAATATATGTTGATGGTAAAAAATTGACATACTTCACACCAAAAGTAGATTTAGATGTTAAAAATCCTTCATTTCTGCCAACGTTTCGAAAACATTAGTCGCTTTCCTCTTCAGGACGTAGATTAAATTTTAAAGTTCGTCAATTCATCTTAGTATTATTATAAAATCCTCTTCCTCATCTTATCACTTGTGGAGCTTAATTTTTTCCATGAATTTTTGTTTAATTCTGTTAGAAACTTTAATTTGTTTAAGACTCTTCAAATAAGTCAAATAAATTATTAAAATTTTAAAAAGTATAAATTTATAAGTTTTTTAAACAAATTTAATTTTTTAAAAGAATTAAACAAAAATTCATGGAAAAAATCAAGCTTCACAAGTGATAAGATGAGGAAGAGGATTTTATAATAACACTAAGATGAATTGACGAACCTTGAAATTTAATCTACGTCCTGAAGAGGAAAACGACTCATTTTTTCGAAACGTTGGCAGAAATAAAGGATTTTTAACATCTAAATCGACTTTTGGTCTGAAGTATGTCAATTTTTTACCATCTACATATATTATTTTTGGAAACAATCAAATATTTATAAAGCAGATCGTTATATCTTGTAGTCTTAAGAAATAAGAATATTCTCTCCTTTTTCAGTTCTGAACTTTTTTTAAACAAAAGATTTGGACAAAGCAAGCATTTTTTACATAACAATTGAAACTTTTGTTACCCTATTGTTAAAAGTATAGGAAATATGATTTTTTTTTTTGTAAAAATATCTATTCTTCTACTCAGGAGCCGTGTATAAATTACAAAAAGAAATTAATTACTTCACAAATATTATTAATCGGAAAATTCCCGTAATAGGGCATTATATGTCTACTTTTTCCCCTTACATTAACAATGTTAGAATTGCAAGAGCCCGCACTGTTGGAGAATATTCTTCTTTCCACGTGCAGGTTAATAAATGTCAATTTTGTCGAATAAATACGTCCAAATTATACAAATAATTTTAAAAGTTGAAAACCCTCACGTATATCATATTTTACTGGAGAAGTAAGAGAAGAAATGTATTTCTTGTTTATTAGTTCGTTATTTAATATTATAGGATTTTGTTATTGTTATACTTTTAATGTTTTTGAATGTTGTGCAAGAATCGCAATTTTAATTTTTGTAAAGTGTTTGAATGAAACAATTTCTGCACTTGAGCTCTCGAATTCAAACTCGCCGAACGCTCAAAAACCCTAAAAGCGTCACCCCGGGCCTCAAGAAATGGGAATTTTCAAATTCACAAAATTAATTTTTTAGATATAGGCTTCTATATTTTGACAAGGCATATTTAGAATTGAAGGGTAGAAATGCAAAAGGAGGCAAGCGCAATTTTTGACTTTTTTCAGGAGAGACTAAAAACATGTAAATTCAGCGGGGCCATTTAAGAAAAAAATAAGGAAGTGCTTTCGAGATACTTTCATGCTCTATCGAACCAAAAAAAGTTTGGTCACAAAAAGCTATCCGGTTTCGAGAAATTGAATGAAAAAGGTCACGTTTCGAGGTTAGATTTTGGGTCCGTATCGACTTTTAAAATCTTTCAACATTAATTGTGGAGTCCATTTGCAGTTTGAGAAAAAACTAAAAGTTTGAATTCTAGCTATTGAATGGACGAATTGATTTCCAAAAAGTTTGTTTGAAAAAAAGCATGCAGTTTCGCGAAATTTTAAAATCCAATTATGACTTCGAAATGGTGTAAAACTGACATTTCAACTTCAAGATAATGACGATAGCAGTAATAATTTGGCATATTTCCAAAAAATGAGGAATGAGGCTATTCAGTGCTGAACGGAAGGGACCCAATAGTAATTAAAAATAATTAACCAATGTCGAGAAAAATGAAATTTGATTTTTTACTTTGTGGTTAGAAAAGCTTCTCGGACTGTGAACACAAGAACACAAATTTTGAAAAATGATGCCCAAAAAAAATCCTTTGGCAGGCATGTGTAATAGAATTTATCTGATTTTTTGAGCTAATAAACCCGATTTCGAAAATTTGGCTCTTGACTCCTTTTGCATTTCTACCCTTCAACTCTTATGTCCTCAAATTAGTTTTAAGAATAAAAGTTAAAGACTGAAGAGAAATTTTTTTTCATAATATTCAATAAGTGATTACAACATAAATCATCACAACTCGTACAAATTTTATTGAAACTGTTTGAAATTGAGTGCATATACAAAGTATACTCAGCGAATGCCTGCAAAACAATAAAAAGTTGAAAATGACCTTTTGTTTAATAATATCCAATTGAAAATTAAGGCCGGTTAGTGGATTCGAGACCTCAACTGTACCTACGATAATGATAAAATGTTTTTTTATTTATAAGTTTAAAAAAAAAGTTTTACCTACATTATTCTGATTTTTTCCAAGAGTGCAGAAAGATAAGTATGAGAGTAGCGAATGTATAAGTACAAAATCAAATAATGTCAAAAATGCCCATACATTTGATTATAATTCTAAGAAAATAATTATTGTGTGCGAAGGATATTACTTGTACATTTTTATTTGTGTATTTATTAATAAGTTCATGTGTTGGTTATGATTATAATTTAAAAGCAAATAATATGCAATAAATGCTCACATATTGTAATAATAATGACTATTGTAATTAATCATTCTAAAAAAAGAATTATTCGTCTGGGCGAATCAAACAATTTCTAATGGGTTCGTTTTAAACAAAAAGTTATTTTTTTTCAATTTTAACTTGAAATATCAAAATACAAAGTTTCAAATGAAAAACGTATCGGTGGATATTTCCATTCACGAAAATATTGGAAGAAAGTTAATAGCCAGAATATAGTTCGGAAAGACCAGTCCAGGTATAACGGTTCTAAATTTTTTGCAGTTCGACTCATGTACACGGCACACTCTCTTAACCTACCCCACTCACACACGTAAAGCGTAAAAGCACTGGTTCGTGGCACTAGCGCCGCCGCGTTGCTGGTTCCCTAACTAAGCCTTCCCTTGCCGTCTCGCTCCCCTTAGCGTGCTTCAAGCTGCCCATTGCATTGTCGCCTCTATACCTATCTTCCCTCTACGCTTCAAGTACATCGCTTCTACTGTCACTGGTATAATAATTAATAAGAAGCAGATATGTACATTGGAACTGAGGCTTGCGATATTTATCTCCAATAATTTTGTCAGTTGCATTTTGATTTTTAAGAATTAATTAATACAAGTTATTATATTATTATAAATTAAGTGATGACATTAAAAGTTCAAATGTGAAGTGAATAGTCTCAAGTGATAAAAGTGAGTAGCAAACCGTCGCCCGTCGGTAACGTGAATAACTTTAAAGGCTGAATGGTAGCGCCGCGCCGTGGAGCCTTATTGAACCAGTGCACTCAAGCCGGACGCAGCCTCCGACGTCGATGTCGGTAGCGGTACTCGGTAGTCGCCTGCTAGTCGCCACTGCGTGCGTTTCTGTCTGTTTTTTCGCAGTTGCATCTTTGAACAGTTGCAAAGATATTTCGTTGCTGTTTTCAAAAAACCAAGAAAGAAGAAGACAGTGCTTGTTTTTGAACTTTTGAGACCGGTAGTGTTACGCAATGTTTTAAGACAATTATATACGCGAATCGTATGAGAATGATGAGCCCGCCTAACCTTAAAATTCAATCACCTTTTTTCACTTAATAAATAGTAGAATCAAACATTTTGTAGCCAGTTAGCAATTGCTCTTCTTTAAATAGAGGAAATATTTTAAAAAAATGTTTGATTCCAGTATTTATTGAGTGAAATAAGGGATTGAATTTTAAAGTTAGGCAGCGCAATTTCGTTGTTCCCAAAATCTCCCTTCGCAAGGACGCCACGCGAACTATTCCGCTGAGGGTGCCCATCTGTTAATCACATTTACAGCGCTAAGTATATATTGCTATAATTAAATAATATATATATTCACGTGTGAATCTGCAAAAAGGAACGTGGGCTGGTCGCCGGTAGTGTAGCTTTCATGGGAAATTGGCGCCGTTTTATACAACAGCTGTGAGATATATATAATTAAAAAAAAAGTTAAACAGCCACCGCAGGTTACCACTAAGAGTAACTGCCATCTGGAAAAAAATGTCAATGGCCCCCAGTAGAACCGCGGTAAAATACACCTATGGCCACGTCTCACATCCGTGAGATGGGTGGTCACAGGGCACGACGAAATCACAACGACAGGCCGGCGAAACCCTCGTGTGTCTTGAGGACACGAAGCGACCCAAGGATGACAGCTTTCTGCATCCATCTCGCAAGAGCCTTGGCATATTTTTGGCACGCGGGTATGGCTTTAAGGTTACGAACCAGCGATAATTTCACACCTCCGAGAGCACCTATCACAAGAACAATTACTCGTACCGAATATTTTTGGTACAGTCGACGCAGCTCTCTTTTAAGGTCTTGATATCTCTCCTCTTTTTCTTTCTCCTTTGCAGTGATGTTGTATTCGGATGGAGCCGAGAATTCGATCACGAATATAGTTCGTTTCTCGAAGTCTTGGCGAACAATGTCAGGCCTCGAGTGCGCAACGGAGACTGCTGCCCGAAAATCGTAGTTCCAGAAAATCTGGCACTTCTCGTTTCGGACAATTGACTCTATATCCCTTGGAGCGTTCGGCAGGGCAGGGTCGCGACCAACACCGTAAGAGCGACAAAGGTGGTAATAAAGTACTCTTAGGGCCGCATTATGTCTATAGATATACGTTGTTCCTGCGTGGGTCGGACACCCCGATAGTATATGTTCTAGGTACTCAGCGTGTGCATGACACGCTCTGCACCTATCACTGGGAACTTCTTGACATAAAATGCGGGCGCGGTATGCTAAGGTGGAGATTACACCGTCCTGGCATGCGAAAATAAAGCCCTCTGTACCTGAATTAAGCCCTGATGATTTGAGGAAAGCAAAAGTTTGCTCCTTCGACAAGGACTGTTTTTCTACATTTCTGTGAAAGTTTCCGTGCATTTGCTTGTCGAGTAGCTCTTGGTGAAATTTTCCAACCTCTGCTTTCTTTACTTCGGCTTTTAGACGTGAAGCATCTAGATGGAGTAATGCACTTTCCTCACTTCTGATGTTAAAATTCAGGCCAAGGGTCTCGGCAGCTTGCTCCGCGGCTTTGTAAAGGAACGCCCCTTCGCCAATCATCTCGTGGTTTCTGACCATCTTTAGGAGAGGATCTCTGCCATTCGCAACGATGTAAGCTGTACTCAAAACAATTCGGTTATGAAGACACTGGAGATTCAGAAGTCCGCGTCCGCCTTGCTGGCGTGAAATGTATAATCGCGGAACTGACGAATTGATATGCAAGCTTTTGTGCATATGCATGATCTTACGCGTGGTGACATCAAGGGCCTTAAGCTCGTTCTTCGTCCATTGAACCACCCCAAACGAGTAGAGTAGAACCGGGACGGCAAGCATGTTAGTCGCAGATACCTTGTTCAACGCCGACAGATTGGAAGACCAAATCTGTCGAAGAAGATGCTTGTATCTGCTTCGGAGAGACTCCTTCACTGATGTTACGTCCTGAATGCGGCTTTGAGGCACGCCCAGGTATGTATAGGTCTCTCCAGTGTTAAGATGTCTAATAACACTTATATCCACAAGCTCAGGGTCCTTGGGAACGCCAGTAATCTTTCCTTTCTTCAAATGAATTTTGGCACACTTGTCCAAACCAAAGTCCATCCCAATCTCTCCTGTGTAGTTCTTGACGACATTTAAAGCAGTTTGAAGTTTGCTTTTACTAGCGGCATAGATCTTCAGGTCATCCACATAGAATACATGAGTGACCTTATGCTCACGCTGATTAGTGTCGCCACAGAGGTATCCAGGAGAATTTCGTAGTGCAAGAGATAGAGGCAAAAGTGTGATGCAAAAAAGCAAAGGGCTCATACTATCCCCTTGAAAGACGCCCCTCTGGAAGGTGACGTTGTTCGTCGTCAGTCGATAATTCCTAGATGAGATGGTAAATCTAGTTTTCCAAAGAGGCATCAATCTCTCTATGCATCTCACTATGTGTGGATGTACCTTCAAGCTTTCCAACAGACAGATGATAAGTCTATGAGAGGTTGAATTAAAAGCTTTCCGGTAGTCAATCCAGGCCATTGACAGGACGCGCTGATGGACTGTAGCGTCTTTACAGACACACCTGTCAATCAGCAGGTTCTCTCGACAGCCTGCTACACCTTTTTTCGAGCCACGTTGTTCGTACATCTCTCGCCATACAGGCTCAATTCGTCGAACAATCCTGTTGTTTAGGATAGCTGTAAAAATCTTATACAGTGTGTTCAAACAAGTTATTGGCCTGTAATTCTCTGGTTTGGACAAGTCGCCTTTTTTCGGTAGGAGTATAGTGCGTCCTAACACTAGCCACTGCGGAATGGGCATCTCCGACTTTAAATATGAGGTGAATATGCGGGCCAAATGTTGGTGTGTAGAAGTAAACTTCTTCCTCCAAAAGTTCTTGATACAATCTGGTCCAGCACCGGAAAAGTTCTTCGTGCCTCTAAGTGCTTTTTTCACCTCTTCGGCAGTGACTGATGGGCACTCCTCCTCAGATTTTATGAGGCTGTCGCAAAACTCCTTGAAGCG